>JAHZMZ010004545.1:0-15478 GCA_027743805.1 Lepidocyrtoides sp. E14 | reverse complement strand
GGGGGTCACATGGAAAGGTATTCAAGCAGGTGGAAAAGAAAAATAAAGTTGAGTTACAACTAGCAACGGCTTAATTCTGAACAACTTAATAATTTTTCACACTGTCTGCTGATAAATAACTTACAGCTTCGGGTCGCATTGTCAATGTACCATTCAATGCTTCCTTCGGGAAAAACAGCTCCTCTAGCTCTGCTCCGACTGGTGTCGTGGTTACTACTATTATTATGACTGTTAGATATGAAGATCATTGTGACACCCATCAGGCAGATTGTTACAACCCAGGTTTTACAGCAGGTCAGTTTTGGTAACCGCTTGTACCGTAAGAACAAGGACATTGCGGAAGATTCACTACAATTGACAATTGGAAAAAAAATTGACACTGAAAACGGAATGAAAAAATTGAATTGAACTCGGGGAATTTGCCACCTTGCCAACAATGGAAGTTACTACTGCACTTTCACCTTCCGAACTCTTTTTTGATCCAGATTTAAGGTTTTCACCGTTAGAATAGAGAAAATTTTAAACAATCGTACCTATGGATGCTCAGGTGTTTGTAAAACTGCAAAAAAATATTAATGGTCCTCGAAATATTGCTTCACCGATTTTTGAATAGCTTACACTGTGTCCACCAACATAAATCAAAGATTGAATTAAATCAGTTTAATCTCTAATAATGTTTGAAAGTTGAGTTCCAGTGTTCGAACCACTTTCAGGGAAATAAATGGGGGTGTACTTCTGTCTGGCAGAAAAATGCAAGGGAATGACTGTCACTGGTACAGCTTTATTTTGAGTACCTATACTGAATTTCAATAACTGAAAGCTATTTTCGGATTAAAAAGTACTAAAGCAGTTCCTTTCGAGCAACCTCCAAGTTGGAGGCTCCAGGTTATAAACACATGTTGAAAAAAAACCAAATCCTATCAAAGAAATTTTAGCACATCAATTACACATTTCAGAGTTTCTGGTAAAATAATTTCACTTGTCACATGCATGAGTATGTTTTGTGAAAATGCAGCAAATTGAAAATTAAGTAAAATAGATATGGGAAATTGAACTTTCTCCGAAATGGTGGTAGATTTATAAGTCTATGACCTTGTTCAGCTCATAATTTATTACCTTGTTTTAACATAATAATGTTATGACCTTGTACAAGAAGCATTATAAATGGTTAGCATTAAATTTAATTCTCCTGTTTGATTTAATAGCCCGAAAACGTAGTGCTGGGTTTTAATATTCTAGCACCGCACACACACACACAAATGCGAAGCGATCAGTGCGGAATTTATAATTTATGAACTTATCATGATAACCCACAGAACAATTCAATGTTAAATCCTTTCGCGTTTATTATCCGACTTGGCAAGCTTTTAATTGAAGTTCCATCTATATTTCCGCCATGCTTTCTATTTATGAGTAGAGCCTTTTATTCAATCAATTATGTACCGTTTTATTTGGTATCATAAATGTCAATCAAGACATTTTCGGTTACATAAAGATGTACACAGTGGAAATTGTTTGAATCCTTCAATCTTTCTGGTGATGACATCAGAAACTATTAATGCCTTAACGAAATGGAAAATAGTGATTTGATTCAAGACATATTAGTGTATTTATTTGTGTAATTTCTGTAAAAGATTTTATTTCTATTTTTTAAACTTTTGTAACAATTTTCGGCTACATTTAATTTCTCAAAGTTTACATTTAGAAAAATGCTCTGGTTTCTGTTAGCAAAAAAATATTAATAGCTTGTTCAAAACTGAACAGTTCTAGTTTCGGTAAAGTTAGTTTTCTAAATTCCATAATTCCTCCACAGTTTACTCCAAACTCGGGAAATGACTTGAGCATCCTGTCAGCCCACTGTTTACTTGGATAGTCATGTCTTTTGTTGGTATATTTTGAAATCATAGCCTCCTTAGCTTGCTTGGATCCTTCTATCACATCAGCAGCATCCCCAAATATACCGGCCGCAACCAAAGCAGCATTGACCCATAACATTGTGATAAAAATAAAAGGCACAAAACCCTCCTGAAGGTTAACATCAACGGCCAGATATAAAGCTATCGTCTGGGCCAGTAAGCAACCAATCGTTAGCACGACAGTTATTGTGTTTTGATGAAGTTCATTGTACAACTTGCAGATAAGCTGAAGACATCGGTAGGATAACATGTTGAAAAGCATACTGGCTTGATCATCATCGATCGAAACATTTCTTCAAGTTGGGGACACAAAAAATAAATCAATCGAAAAATTTAAATTGCTATTTAAAATAATTTTTATGTTACCTGATAATCAGTTGTGAAGCTGCATGCATTGCATTCATTGACATGGTAACGTTCACCATTAAAACAAAATTTATAACGTGAACTATGAGAAAGTGTAGCAGACAGTTTAGAAGACCTGAACACACCGCCAGAAATAGGTGGAGTGGCAAGCTGTCTTCTTGGCATACTAGGTTTTTCATCAACCAGAATAAACTGTAAAATGGGTTTAATGGTGTCAGTGCAGCAAACATTGACATAACAATGATTAACACTAGAATGAAGTATATTGCACGACTCTGCAGTTCTAGAATGGCTCGAAGTTTTCGTAATTTTCCCCATCTTTTTTCCATGTAATCCAGTTTCAGAAAGCCAGAACACGTACTTTGCTCTTTTGGTTGAAGATAATGTGTTTCAAAGCTGAGCATCCAGTTGAAAAACTGAGCAAATATAACTGCTCTTTCACCCATAAAGAAAAAGTGAAAATAAAGTAGTCCGGAGTAGGTGAAAGCAAAAAAGACTTGGGATAACTTTTCAGAAAGTCTTTCATTTTGAAACACACCTGTAATTGTGGAGACTGAGACTACGGAGAGGAGTAAAATGATAGGATATGAAAAAGTCCACTTTGGCCGGGCAACCAGTGTATTTTCTTTGTGGTTCCAGGTGTAAGGGTGTAGGTTTGAGGGACCTAGCTTTGCCACAGAAACAAGTTGAATAATAAAGTTATGAATGTTGTCTGAAATTAACATGATTCTTTATTATTATATAAAAAGCTAGATTGTAATTGTAAGTGTGACTTGAGAGCCGAAACTTTCAAGCAACAAAAAGTCTCAGTGAAATTCTTTTTCCACACGCAGATATGTAGGTACTAACCAACAATCACGCAATGTGTAGGTTTATGACTGAGTAGCTCGCACACATCAATTTATGTAATTAATTATTTGTAAGAGAAATAAATCAGTCAAGTTCTGCTTCCATCATCACCCATCCATCATATTTGGTAATCCGTGATCAAACATAAATATTAAGTAAGTCACTGCCTCTCTCTCCACATAGCTACTAAAAATTACATGGTTAGATTTTGCTTTTAGCCGCTTTCGAGTTGTCAATTTTTGTCACAGAAAAAAATATGACAGTTGGCCGATACGAAAAATAATTTCGAAATAAAAATCTTACTTTTGTATTGTGTTTTTACAACTAATGCCGACTCCACTTGACTACCTTCATTTTTAAAGCGGTAAACTTACATCACGTCACTTGAATATCGGTATCAATTGTTAGTCAACATATTCACGACTTAATTTTTAAAAATTCTTGCCCCGTACTCAAACTTTTGTATGTAATTAAGTTTCAAGCAACTTACAACACTGATTATGACATTCAATATTTTTGGAGGGGGCTAGTTTGTTATATTTTATCCATTGCATTGTCAATCTATATTCTTGAAAAATTCCCTTCTGCTATTAATGAGCACCTTGGTGATGAGGAGAATATGAAAGTTAGTCTTGTTCTAATGAAATAGGAATAAAAACGAGAAATTATCTGGTCGCCATCTCTAAAAGATAAACGTCAGTTGTCAATCAGTTATTGCATTGCCAGAGTAAATGGAATGCAAAAAATTTGGTGGACACAAATATAGAAGTCAGTTTGGAATGATTTATGTAGAGAATGTATCAAATGTCCCAATGATTTCGAAAAGTAAACAACATTAGGGTGAGATAAGATTTGAGTATTTGAAGAGAACTCAATCAAGTACAGATTTTTCTTTTCACCTTACCAACACTTGGCAGCTAAATAGTAAAACATCATGAATCATAAATGTAGTAGCAACTGATGATTATGAACTTCAATACGTGCCATGTTTCAATTTAAAATGTTCTCAGTCTAAACAGTACTTTATACTTCCACGACTACAACATGAAAATAAAATCCCAAAAATGATCGTGTTTGCACATACTACATACATATATAAATGGACATTTAGAAGAAAAGAGAGCTATAATTAAAGTGTTAAGTGGAAAATTGATGCCAGTATTCACCATAATTTTCAGTGTTGAAAGTAAATAAAAAATCATTGTAAATGGGAATGTCTTGATTTGGGCTAATGCATACCAAACCTCAAACTTGTAGAAAGAAATCAAATATTCAGTGAAGTAATTTCGTTGTATAGTCGTGCAGTGCGTCTATCATTGAGAATATATTACACTGTTCAGCATAAGATTCATTAAACGTTACCTGTGTAAATATTTACTAAAAAATAATTACTGTTTAAAGCTGCTCAATTTCTTTTAATATCTGTGCCTACTTCACAGATAAATAATCCAATCCTTATACAGGCCTGCTGCATTACCAACATTTTAGGAGGTTTACATTTTGGTGATAAATGTTTTTCAAGTGCGGCAGTCGGCAGAGCGTTGCTTAGTAGTCACAAACTGTGAGACTGACATAAATAAATGAGGAGAGAATCCGGAAAAATGAAACACTTCAACTTTACGGTTAATTACATTTCATGTACCTACCATTTATCAGTCTACCCAACGGCTTGCAAGGCTAAAGGTCCTTTTCAATATTTGTTATTTCATATTCCATTGTATTTTACGATATGACTGCACCAACTATTATAGTGGCGATTTCTGATAGCTTGAACCTTGTACTGCACAGCACACAATTAATTTTCTGAGGAAGAGGACATTGATTCAGTTATCAAGCATGATAAAGAGTTTTAGTGTATCTGTGGACTGCTTTTTTACTCGTTGGCATAAATTAAATTCTTTAACTATTTCAAGAGAGTTCAGCAAACAACCAATTGGATCATACAATGATACGAGCTGCACACACCGTAATGGTTCCTTCAAAATCAAATGGAAATAAACGACCGGCCGAGGAAGATTTGGCAATCAACAACACAAGGAAAGAAAAACGTGCAAAACTATTACAAAATAAAAATAATGTAATCGGCCCAAACGACATTTTTGTGAATCAAAACTTTCCTAAAATAAAAACTGACGAGAATATTCCTCTGCAGCAGTTGGTAAAACAAGAAATAGAGTTAGAAAATGCTACTTGTATGCTGGTAGACATCAATGAAATTACTCAACCTGCAGCGACAGAACATTCTGTTGCAAATTTGAAAGTGGAATCTACAGAAGATGCTTACATTTTAAGGCTAACAGAACAAGAAGAGGTTAACATCTCGGGCGATCAGTGTCATCAAGACTCTTTTTCATCTCTTCTTGATACTCCTATGCCAGTTTTAAGTGCTGAAGTAAGTTTTGGATATGATTCACCTGCTACTAGCACCAATGAAGGTCACATGCTGGTAGACAACATGGCCCAAATGGAAAACAGTGAGTGTGAAGATGGATTAGTGGAAAGTTTCCACAATGAGTTCGAAGGTAATTCGGCTACAGACACCGGCGAAACTGCAAACACTACAGACGACAATGTACTTGGCTTATTGCCTCAGGTAAAAAAATAATAAAACTTTTATTCCGTGCTGGTAATCCTTTATTTGAGAATGCTGGAAAAAACATAAATTTGACATATTTTCTTGTCCTCATTCAGGTTATGCAAATATATTGGGAGAGATACGCCAAACTTCAAAAAAATCAAAAAGAACTTTTCAATATGAATTGCCGTCTGGCATGCAAGGCATGGAAGAAAGCAATGGACAAAATAATTTTTGGTCAATCCAGTCCACTTCATCTAAAAAATACTTTTTCCATTTGCGTAAATAGTGGCGGATATAAAATGCTAGAGGATTCTGTAGCTAGCTTGATTGAAAGTTATACGTCCACAACAACAGCAAATTCTTGTCGCTTTTTTCCAAGGTCATTAAAAATTATAGATGCCGAAGAAGCCATCGCTGTAGATGTGATTGCAAAATCAAGAAGGATTATTCGTAAGCTACTTGCCGAAGTTGGGAAGGAATTTAGAGAATTTTTCCACCAGGTGGAAATCCAACGTCACTACATGTCCTTGTCAGACTGGTACTCTACTGTTCGTAGCTGGATTTTGTTAATGCCCAATTTGGAAGGATTACATTTGCAATTGCCGGATCAACTTGAATGTCAAAATGAAGCAGACTTTTTCAAAGATTTGGAGGAAACTATTGCAGCACAACCTTTTCCAAAACTGGATCATTTAAATAGCTTACGAACCAATTTACCTGCTCCAGCGCTACGTTCAGTTCTTATGAACAATAATCATATTGAAAAGTTGGAAATCAAGATCTCTTGCACTTTTGAGTCCATGTCGTTTCCCAATTTAAAAACCTTGTTGATAAATGTGTACCCTGAACATTTGAACAATCTGATTACGCTCAACTTTATGGATGCTCCAAACTTGGAAACCATGTTCATCAGCATTCACGGTTCTATTGACTTTTGCTACTTGGATTGCATTTTCCATATAGCCAACAAATTTCGTGAATCTCTTAAAAATCTAAATTTGGAAATCCCCATGTATTCGTCACAATACTCTAGCTTTCCGGTAAGGATTCCCAATCTGCAAAAGCTGTCACTCAATATTGGGAGAAAAACAGGAATAAATATTATAGAAGCCAGCCCCCATCGCCGCCAAAGTATAGGCTCAGGTTGGAATGAAGATAGAATAGTGGAGTTTATCTCACCTTTAAAATCGCTTGAGCATCTAACCATTAGAAACTTTAATATTGACGAGCTAGGTGGCTGGTTATTGCAAAATCAAAGTTTTCAAACTGGTTTCAAGCTTAGTGTAAAGAAATTAATTGCATTTAAACTGATCTCCAAACTATGGGAGTTTCTTCCATGCTTGAAACGAGTTGAAGTTAACCTTACTTCTCATTTCGACAGAAATTTAAAGTTGCAAAGACATTTGTTTGTTCGAAAGACTGGCTTTCATAAAATTTAATTTTTTAATTAGTTGCCAATTTCAAAAGAAAATTTGTAAAAAACATTTTTTTCGACGATGACAATAAAATCAATTAAAATTTCGATGTATAGAAGATCAAACAGTAATTTTACAAAAAATCATTTTACAACTCCAGTAATGTTTCATGGTAAACAGGCAAATTTTTATTTCACACCATCTCATTATCGGCCATTAAACGATACCAAGCAATTAACCAAAGTATCAAATCCAGTATCACACCATTCTGAAAATGTACTTCGATTAACATTAAAAAATGTTCCCCCAGTTTTAAGTGTGATTGGACGAAAGGATCTCACAGTTTTATGCACAAACGTGTCTCTTGGAGTCATATTCATAATATTAAACTTGTATTTCTTCCAAAGTGTGTCTACAGTGTCAAGGAAGGTGCATTGACAATAGTATATAATCAGAGGTATCACAAATGCAATTGTTAGGAACGACAGTAGAGACATTCCCATGGCGGATCCGTCAATAATTAAACCAAAATACCGAATAATGGAAAATGCAGACACTACCCATATCACCAACAGCGCAGTTGAATGCAAAGCTATCCGATCAGTTGAAAATGCACAATTTGGAATTGCAACAGCGCATTGAAGACTTCTATATAACCAAATAGCAGTATCCTCATCTAACTGAGAAAGTTGTGATGTCCGAAATTGGTAAAACATTTTGCATTTTATAATTTTACCAAATGAGTCAATCGGTTGCGCAGCACTTAACCAAAAGTGTATGGTACAAACGTTGACAAGAAACAGTAAAATGAAAAGCATTGCTGTACTGGCATAGCAGAACGCGATCCATATTTCTATCAAAATGAAAATTGCTGTAACTGTGTTCAAGCCAATTTTTATCTCAAGGACGTCTTCAATTAGGTTATGGATTGGATCTGCCGGATGAAATATTGCACAAGCCATCATAAACGGAGCAAGGCAAGGTGTTACACAAGTTAGTTTAAACAGAAATTCTGCATAATTTGACTGAGTTGTTTCCAACTTCAAGCTTCCAGATGAGCTGGCCAGTCCTTTAAGTTGTCGGTCAAGCTGGAAGGATTGGTTAAGAGACTCTGCCACTTCTTCTTTAAAATCTTGCTGTACGGAACCTAACGCTGTAATCATTGTCATGATTGTCAGAAGCAAAATTACGGCAAGAATTATAAGTAAGTTGTTTTCCTGCGATTCTTTTGAGCCATCATCGTTCTCCGGAATAGATTCCGTACCAATCTTTGTGTATATGTAGATAGCCACAGCGAGTGAAAGACAATGGCCACCGGATTCTATAAAGGCCCAATTTAAAGAAATGTAGCCAACGAATGGGGTAAAACAATGAAGGTTTTCATCCCAGTATAGACCACCAGATAGTGTGTATTTTACAAGGGAACCCAGACGCCAGGTTATCGTCTTATGAATTCGGTCCGTCAAAAGGAACATTTTATTATTTGTACTAACAAAATAAATTGTGAAGTTGAACACAGTTAAAATTTAAGTTTTAATGTAAATTTTGGCTTCTAGGGAAGAGTACAAAACTTTTATAATACAGCTCGGAAAGAAGCATTGCGTTTCACTGTACTGTAATGTTGGTGAAAACCATCATTTATGGTGAAAATCATTCTATCATGCATTCAAAATAATGTTGTTGCAAACGGTAAATTACTTTAATCTAACAATTATCATTCAAATTGGTAAATTTGCAACTTAAAACACTAATCCATTATTGCAATCGTTTGATGTAAAACATTTATGTATCAAAAGAGCAACCTTAAATATTATGTAGCTTACAGTATTTCACCAATTTGCATTTACATAATTGCGCCTCGTTCTGTATTTTTACAAAAAAAATGTTTCAGCACTGCTAATACCAGGCTACCAGACTAGTTGTCAATAGCTAAATCGTGTATATTTTCTCTACAAATTTTAGCTAATGGATGTGTGTACAATTGTTAGAACAGTTTATGCCACCGGTTTGTCTGTTGAATTCATAGTTTAAGATATATTATACTAATGATTTGTAAAAGTCAGCATAATTGTTGTAACAAAAGCAGACAAACATCGAAAACCTGCAACTAAATGCATAAAGAATAATTTGAAATGATGACCATTGTACTAAATTGACCGATTTAGGTTCATTTTCTGCGAGATAATATAGTAATGGCTCATGAGAAACAATAATGTAATTCCATGTAAAAAATGCACTCAGAAAATGAACACATAATTCGACTAATTTTTCCATGAGGGCAGTTGAAAGTAACTGGTAAATAAATATTCCCGATGACGTAGTTTGAAAGAAAAACAATCATTGTACTTCTGATGTCTCGTGGTTGATTTCTATGACAATTGAATTAATTATCTGCAGTTTTTAACGCGACCAATACTGTAAAATATAAATACTAATGTAAGCCTATCAAAACGCACAGATGTTTAACTGAACCACGATTACTTTGATTTATTAAAATCAAAACAAAATTTCATATAGAATACATGTGTAGTAAAGAAGACGGCATATTATCATTGAAATGAAGTCTATTGTCAATGAATTGGTGATTTAGATCTTTACTACTTCACTGACTATATTCGCTAACAATACCATTAATTTCGCAAAATCTTGTCTCAAAATCTCTGAATCCCACTAGAATTCTATCCAGCAATTTTTTTGGCGAGTCGTGTGAGTTTTCATCCGAGTCCATAGAGAAAATAAGAACTATAGAGTGACTAATCTAATGCTAAAAGCATTGTAAAGAATGGATAATGAACTTTAACATGCGCTTATGGAGTTGGATCCCTAAATAACACGGAAATTTTAAATTCCCATTTACTTAACATGGTACGGAATTTTTAAGGATCTTGTCAACAAACTCCGTCCATTAACCAAAAAATCAAAAGTTGCTGGATCTGTTCGTTATTCGTCTATGTCCGAGTGTTTTAAAATTAACAGGGAGTTGCTATGAGTTTCAGGCCTTATCTTACAGCAACATGCATGCACCTCAATTTAATACTAATGAATAACGAATAATAGGTGAAAAATAAATACGATATACGATTTACGTATGCATCTGTTGTCATTAAATATAATTTTAACGAAAGGAAATTCAATCTAAAATATATTGTATAAGCCAATGGTAAATTTCAGTCTTTCTATTAGTGGTTTTATTCCATTCCGGGTTTATACATCTAATAAACTAATTTTAATTGCAAATCTAATTTAGTTAAACTAAAAAATACTCTTACAATTTATGAAGGTTTTAGACACTGGAGTAGTTTTCAAGGTTTACCAGCATATTGAAAAAAGGAAGGAACAGTCTAACCTTTTTTACCAATTTTATGATATAAAAACTTGGAGTAGTTAGGAAAAATCTGGATTTTTTACATGTAAAATGCTTAAAGCCCAAAATTGAGCTCGTCGGGTCTTGGGAATTCAGAAAAGATCATAAAATCAATAAAAATAATTTATATTGCGGTAACCAGTTTTAATTTTCTTTTTAATCCAACAAATTCTATTTCGAAAATTCAATTACCGATAGTTAATGAACTTAGTCTTATCGTAGTTAGTTTTGTCTACAGATGCTATTAATGAAAGTTAGTTTCTGCTGTCTAGCTGTCGAATTTCATAACAATACAATTTCGAAAATTGCTCAGCGGCAGGAATTAGGATTTTTGGGCATTGACAGTACAATGAAACATATAGATATTTACAAGAAACTAAATTTGAAAAAATAATTAATTTTATTTTTGGATTAACAACCAGTACGATTTTAGAGATTTTCACGGTCTCTTCTAGGACTTTGGGTAAACACCATTTCTACACAAGCAAAAGTTGTCTGCATTTTTAAGGATAAAACATGTACAGGTATAAGAAAAACACTCCAAATTCTGAAATGGCTCCATTGCAAACTCCATTCTTCTCCCTGATTGTAAATCCAACTAAGGAGTCGTGGACCCTTACTTTAATTCGTCTGTGGAAAACTGGTCAGCGCTTTAATATTCTTCCTTTCCATTACAACTCCCAATTACAACGACTCGAACCAAGTCCTCTGTTTCCGTATCGTTTTTGTCTTTTCCTTCTACTTACGTGTTACTTTTTCGATATTCTGTATTTGTTCCAAGTCCGTACTTCTGTCAAACTGACATCAGTAGACGACACAGAGTTTGTCAACTTTCATAACCATTTTATATCGAGATGTCTCGGTGGGATTTTCATGGTTCTTAATTTTATTAGCACGAAAGATCTTGCATATTTTTGCAATACATTGATACATACAGCAAACAAAGACAACTCGATCAAATCTCGTTCACAAAAGCATTTTGACCTGTTTGCGTCTGTAGCTATAAGTGCTACCTTCATTCAACCTGTCTTTCCTCTGTTATTGCACTTACAATGCCGACACAGTTACAGGTACTGGCCAGCAAAATATGTCAACCGAAACTTGTACGACCATCCCGGATTTGCACTGATGTATGCTACCTGGGACCTGGCTTATTCGTTCATTGCAGTTTACGGTGCCATGTTTACTTGCTCACCCATTTCGTGTTACAACTCATTTGCACTTCAACGAGTTATAAAGCTGAGGTAAAGACCAAATTTAAAAAAAAATATTTTGGGCATGTATTTAAAGATTTCATTTCGAGACTTACAACTGTTTTTATTGCAGGGAAGGCATCATTGTGGGTAAGCTCACGTTTCAAGAGGCGGTAAAGGAATTTAAAGAGCAAAGGCTTCTAAATGTGATATTCAACTCGACCTACTACCAAAAATTCATGCCAACAATAATCGGATGTTCTCTAGTGCTTTTATCACTGCTCTTTGGAGCAGTTCTAAGCAATATCCGACAGTTACCAATGTCTGTAATGTTGAACTCTTTTGTTGCCACATTCTTTGCACTTGTATCAATCAAAAAAATGTTTGAGGAGGGGGCAAAAATGAGGAACGTATCTGACGACATTAAAAGACTGCTAATGCTTGGACACTTTCGAATTTTTAGTGGTACAAGATTGACAAAGATGACCATTGAAACTAGGAAAACGACTTTAAAAAGCTGTACGCAACTAAGGCTATTGGTATTAAATCAATCATTCGCAACGTCAAACACGTTTGCATCATATTTCGATGCTGTGATGGTGCAGTCAATAAATTTTTTGATGGCAGTTAGAAAATAAACTAGTACTTAAAATGGATACAAAAAGTCAAAATGAGCACACACGTGTACACAGAAAAATAAATTTTACATGACAAATTTGTGAAAGTATGATGATATACACAAAATGACTGAATAAATTCACTGATTTGGAGCAACGTAACTACACATATGTAGCACTTGGAGTGACATATATTAACAATATGATATTCATTTAAAACTCTTAGCTGAAAATTTTTAAAGATTTAAAATTTACGGTAATTTATTTGTTGGATTAAAACTTTACATAGATATAAATGGATGAAATCGATATTTGTTTACGTGCATGTTATAAAATGCATACAGAATAATTGGATTACCAGTTAAGTCATTAAGTTAGTTTTGAAAACTACAGTAATCATTTTAATTTACCAGCATTCTAAATGTTACTAAATGATTTAAAAGTTCACTACTTAGAAGCTTTCAGGTGAGTTATTAGCACCATCGTAGGTATTTACTCTTCTTTCAGGCAGTTTGGTATAGGTTTAATCTGTATTACAGTTAATCAACAAATATGTTCTTAAAGTGTGAAACTATAAAGCTTCTAAAAGATGCAATTAAATAAACATTTTTGTCTTGAATTTAAATATTGTTTCAGCTAACTATTACAACTTCATTTCAAGTCATTTATTCTAGTTACTTTTAAAATACAAAAGCAAATTCATCAAAGTATCGATTCCAGTATCACACCATTCTGAAAACGTACTACGGTTAACATTAAAAAATGAACCTCCAGTTTTAAGTGTAACTGGACGAAAGGATCTCACAGTTTTGTGCACAAATGTATTTCTGGGTACCATTTTTATAATATTATATTTATATTTCTTCCATAATGTGTCCACGGTGTCAAGAAAAGTGCATTCGCAATAGTATATAAATATTGGTATCCCAAATCCGAGTGTGAAGAACGATAGCAAGGAAATCCCCATGGGAGATCCGTCAAGACATAAATCATGGTGCCTGATAAGAGAAAATGCCGATATTACCCAAACTACGAGCACTCCTGTTGAATGGAAAGCTACTCTGTCGGTTGATAATACACTGTTTGCAATTGCAATTGAACATTGCAGACATCGGTACGTCCAAATAGCTGTATTCTCATCTAAAAGAGAAAGTTTTAAGGTTCGAAATCTGTAAACATTTTTACCATCTTTACGTGTAAAAATGCATTCAATTGGCTGAGCTGCATGTAGCCAAAAGTGTACATTGCAAATGTTGACGAGAAACAACAAAATGAAAACCATTCCTGTGGTACAAAAGCAGAACACGGTCCACATTTCAACCAGCATGCAAAACAAAACAGTTACATCAAACTTTATTTTGATTTCCAGAACATCTTGAAGCATGTTATGGACAGGATCTGCTGGATGAAACAACGTGCACGCGAACACGACCGGAATAAACAAAGATGCTACACATGTCATCATGAACAGTCTTTCTGCATAATTCGGTATCATTTCCAGATTCACATCTCTATTTGAGCAAATCATACCTTTAAGCGTTCGGTTCAGTTTGAAAGACTGGTTTAGAGATTCGGCAATCTCTTTTCTAAACTCTTGTTGTACAGAAGATAACGCCATGATCATAACCATAGTGTTTAGGAATATTACTGTTGAAAAGACTGTAAGTAAATCATGGTTTGACTGCAATGTTACTGAGTCAATGTAGTCTTCCGGAATGACTTCGGTAAAGGTCTTCGCATAGATGTAGGTTGCCACTACAACTGGAATGCAATAACCAACGCTTTCCATGCAGTTCCAGTTCAACGCAATATAGCCATCGAAGGGTATAAAACAATGGCGTTCCTTATTCCAGTGAAGACATCCGGATAAAGTGTATTTTATTAGGGAACCCAAGCGCCAGGTTATTATTTGATGAATACGATCAGTCAATAGAAGCATGTTGCTTTGTCTTTACGTATTTACCGCGTCAATATTTTGAATGAGCTAGAACAATCGTATTTTATAAAGCTATGATTTTCAACACTCGACTCGACTCAGAAACGTTTCCTATGAAACGCCGTCGTCAAAGTAATTCTCGTATCAAAATTTGGAGAGTAATCTTCCTTCGTATTTCAAAAACTGTCTGAAAAAACTATGAAATTGCTTAAATTAAGTGTAATATCGTCCTTATATTTTCTAAACCAAATTGCTTACCAGATATTGCATTTAAAATATTATTGTTGACTATACTGCACTACAACTAATGATTGCATGATTCAAAAACCGTACTTATTTGCCAAGCATTTATGTCAATAATGTTGGTAATAATTTGCAAAACCTATAATATGCATGCACATGTGTAATTATTTAATTCAAAATTTTCCAAAAAAATCATGTATTTATTGCAGTCATGTTTTCATTGGTGACAATGCTCGTTTTGACTGCAAAGGTTTTGTTTTACTTACATACAGTTAACGATCTCAGCCAATCACTACTATAGAATGTTATCTTTCTACCTTCACGAAGCATGCCAACGTTCACGATAATGTCACACTTTTGTCGCAGCAAAACATAACGTGGAGTTAATCATTTAAAAAGGTCTTTCCTGTCAGCCGAGCCTTTCAACCAGAATCAACTCAAATTACAAAATGTCTCATGACCACACAATAAAATGACAAGCTAAAACATTGTCTACCAGCTTAATCAAATACCAGGGATTTGTGAGCATAAATTTTCAATTCACTATTCAGGAGGAGATTTCTAATCTAAATATGTACGCTGAAATTTAATGAAGAAAGAGCTTAAGTAGAACATATTTTATTTTAACGTAGTTTATTAAAACATTATCACCTCTTTTGTACATAAATTTATTTATATACATGATTAATATTTAGCTAAGTATTATACCGTTGTGCACATGATAATATGATGTAAAGAAGATGGCACCTGAAAATTTAAAACTTTGCATACAACGTATCTTATAACTTATAGCCGTATCATAAAACAGTAATATAATGACAAACATTAAAATATATAAATAATTTAGCCTTCTGATTGGATGCTACTACAACGAGAGTAATTAAAACCAAAATACGGCCATTGCCTACTAAACTAAACTAAACTTACGATGGGGGTCCGGAGGTTGTCCTCAATGGATTTCCACCAAATTCTGGTGGCTGATTACTCCTATGACGATAAGA
>JAHZMZ010004544.1:0-13213 GCA_027743805.1 Lepidocyrtoides sp. E14 | reverse complement strand
TTCTGTTGCTGCCTGCCTGGCAAGGTAATATGATGCACAGCACACACAAACAAAACATTCCTGCTGATGATGATGACACTCTTTAGCCTCGTAGCCTTTCTGCCACTGTGAACGGTAATGGTGATAATAATGATGATAGTCAAAATAATAATAAAATAATTGGCCAAAAGCACACACACAGAAACCAGTATACACATTATTTTACTTGATACAGCATAAAGTCCCATTAAGTATGTTAACTTTAGTTGCAAATACATGCATGCATGGTGAATACATCTGAACATGAGACACACAAAAATTCAAATAATAAAATGGTAGAGAGGTGTCACTAAACGCTTAATTGTTTAACAATCCCTACACGTGTGCCAAATTTAATGAAATTTTTAAGCGCAGCAGGACGTCGATTAAAGTCTATAAAAATTGTAGTTTTTTAATACGACTGTATATAGCCGTTAGACAAAAAAGTCTTGTTCTTAGAAAATGCTGTAAAATAACTGTGTACATAGCTTTTCACATCTCATAAATAAATTATTTACTAAATAAATAGGCAACGTATCATACAGATGGGCATCCTAATGCTCTGCAATGTATTTTTTTCTTTTGAAAAAGAATGAGCGTTTGTTTGTTTCCTTTTCATATACAAACTTACATTGTAGATTATTATAGCGAAATAAAATTTAATTGAGAATACGTTTTATTTATTTTAATAACCATCATCATTATTATCATCACCATCATCATTCAAAATAAAATACAACGACGAATGAGCAGCATAAAATATTGTAGCTTTGAAAATAAATAGGGAGAGCCATTTTGCTGGCCCAATCCAATTAAAAAGACTTGGTAGGAGTGAAGAAGAGGTTGGCACTTACAACAACAGCGTGCTTACTAGAAACAACTAGAAAAGAAGATGCTTAACTTGACTATATATACAACTACCACAGCACAGAACACCAGTGTAATATTTCTGTAGACACCTGTGCTCCTTGTTTTTGTTGCTGTTACCTTTAAAAATACGAACAGTTAATTTTTTTTACTGGTAACATGCGACGGTTGTGAATATACCCGTTTGTAACAATAATGGTTCCTTTTCATAATTATCGATAATGTGTTCAATTTATTGTTAAAGACAATAAAGGAAGTCATGGTTTGTTTGGATTTTTACGCAAGATACAGATTCTGATTGCTATAATATTATGCAGTTATTGTTGGTGGTGGTGGTGCTGCTGCCACCGCCGCTCTGCAAACTGCGACTGTAGTCCATTGAATTCTTTAAAAAAAGTAATTTTGATCAAAATCTGTTGACAATTCAATGCAATCACGGCCATTTCATCTTTGCATTTTAATAGGAGATGATTGTATGTAGCAGTTGTTGTTGTTGCAGGAGGAGACGTGCTTGGCTGATTGTTGTGTGGAACCAACGTCATTTTATTCAGTCCCCGTGAAAGAATATATATATGAATGCAAGGTTTCAAACAACTTTCTTCTATCTCAAGAGAACATCATCACTGTTTAAAAATATAAAATGCTCATACAGCCGTCACGTCAAATAAATGCAATAACACCATATATTAACTGTTCTTGTTTGTATACACAAGAAAAATACGATTTAAACATGTCGCTAAAATACTGACAATACAAAACAGATTTTGCAATGGATTTTTTTTGTTTCAAGATTTTGTTTCTGGTTATGAAAGTACATTATGCAGAGGAATTGCATCATGTATCCTTGTCTTTTAGCTTTTAGTTCGTTGGTGGCTTCCAACAAGAATGTATTTCAAATGACATTGGGGCATTAAAATATAATCATTTATGGTATATCTGATAACCTCAATGAGTGTGTATTATTTACTACCACACAATGCACTTGTACACACATGCATAAATAAGTAATACAGCGTCTCTTGAAACATGACAGCCAAAAAAGCAATTTACAACGACTGCCTCTACTATTACTACCTATACTCATACCATTACCATAAGCAGCAGCAACAATGAAATGAAAATTGCTCTCCAATTCTCCATTTTGCTCTTGAGCAGCTACATGGATTTCAAACTTGACTATTATACTGTGTCGTTATATTAAACAGGATATATAGTGGTGGTAACATAACATATTGTCTAAATTGCCCGTTTTCCTGCTTCAAAAATGCTAGTTAAAATTCTAACGATATATATAATTCCCATTAAGATCCACTTGGGATAACTTGTTTACTACAGCTGCCATCGCTTTTCTATTGCGCCATAATAATAACAACACGTCCAACCAACCAAGAAAAAAACGAAAAATGACTGGCTGAAAAAGTAATGGAAAGAAAAATTCACAATTAAAGCATACCTGAACTATATTACCTGTATTGTTATTATTGGTACATATTTTATATAAAGCATTTTCTACTTACAATTGCCATGTGGTTTGGGTATGTGTGTGCTTTATAGACTGAGGTTTGCCGCACGGTCATTAAAATAAACGATAATTGTTTCAGTAGTGAAAGAAATATGGGCAGCGTTTGCTGATCTTGATTTTCCAAATTGAAAAGGCCGTACCAGAAAAAGAGAAAATGATTCTTTTTCTCAATACTAATAAAAAGAGAGTGGAAATGTAATGTTGTACTTGTTACCACATCACTGTAGTCTATAGAATAATAAATATACTAAATACTATTACACCACACCAAATAACGACAGCCTAAAAAGTTAAATTACTCTTTTTCTCTGGTTATTGTCAGGCTACTAGGGAAAATGAGTATGATGCTTAACTGAAACTGGAGAACAATGTGGTGCAGAATAATAATGTGTAGAGATAATACGAAATTATTTTATTTTATTTTGCCTCTGCTGCTGTTGACTGCAATTTTTTATTTCAATAATGGCTAAAATGTACACGTCCACATATGCATGTAAATTGCAGATCAAGTGTACGCTAAACTCTGCTGATAATGACCATGTTGATGACGCTGCTGAAAGAATAATAAACGGGCATAGCCGTTCATCTGGCAAAGTACAAGTCTGCAAACGTTCCTAGTATGTTCATGTAGCCCAATGAAATGAAAATGCCTAAAAACAAAATCTTGGATGTACTGCACAGTCATTAATTATCGGACTTCTACGAGAGAGAGAGAGAAACTTACTGATTCTTTCCTGATAGGCTTAAGTAGAATCTTCAAGTATTATTATGGTGCTTTGTTGTATCGTAATTCTAATTATCATAACAATAATGTTGCATGCATGCATGCATATAATCAAACGAGCTGTTTTTACTTGATGTATCAAGAAAAAGTCTTAACTGGAATAGCCGGTATTTTAGTATCTTTGTACTTGCATTGGCCATGGCCATCATAAACATTTTGTGCATGACTTTTTAAGCAGTTTTTTTCACGGTGATATTTCTTCTTGGTATATACATTCATCAGTGAAATGGCATATGTTTAATGAGAAGAGGAGTCTTCAATACTTGAAATAGAAAAAATTAAGTGTAATCATTATGATTGTCCATGTGTATGCCTTCAACAAAAATGATACAATGCCGCGACAAAATGTATTCTTTCACTACTGTAGAAAAAAAACCGAAATATACACGAGAAACAACAAGGAAAATAACTTGATTTTCTGTTATGGACCCAGTCGAGTGGTGTAATTAAAATGCGAAATGTTGTGTGCAATGTGAGATTCAAAGTCATTAATGATCCTGTTGAATCGTTAGATTTGGTTAAATCTCTATGTGTAATTTAAAGTCTTTTTTTGTTAAAAATTTGGTGCTTTAGGATAAACAATGCAGACATTATCGTTATGCAAAATAGCCATTACCATCCTTTCAGATATTTTCCAACTTTGTTGCAATGCATACGCATAACTGCAGAACTACCAGTATAACTCGGTATACCTATACATGTACATACGCAAATCAAAATTTTGGATCCTCACGATCATTTGACATGATACAAGAGAGCTTGTCCAAATAAAACTTTTGTAATTGAAACAAAAGACGATTCCAGAATAACATGAAAAATGACGCGTAAAATCGTGATCTATGTTCCAAATTGTTCAAAGCACATTTATTTGTGGTAACATTTAGAGAGCAGTTACAGGTACACCTGTCAGTGTAGTTTTTTTTCATTTTCACTTAAAACTACTTCAATAGTGCATGTGAGTGTATATGATAAAATACATCCTGGATAAACAAATATGTCCATTTTTGAATGACAGACAGCTGTGGGAAAATTTACTCTCTTGGAGCATGCATCTAGACGTGTGTATGTCGAATAAAATGCCACTGTGCTGTAAATTACAGGTTATTCAAGGCAAGACAGCACGCTCTAATTTTCAAATGCATGAACAAAGTGTACTACTTGTTCCGTTCCTATTTTTTTTACTGCTTCTGCCGGAGCGTTCGTGCATCAGGAGGAGACCAAATAGGCTCAGCAGCTCATATGCACTTTCCCAAGTATACAGAGGCTTTACTGCTCATCCTGTATAATCCTCATTTAAATCCGGAGGAAAGGAACACATGTTGGTTGGTGGTATAGGGAATTTACGTATTTATATACTTACCTATCTAAATAGAGATCGTACCTATGTTTGTTCTAATATATGAACTAGAAAGGTCTTTCGGACAATTTTAATGGTTATTCGTTCCGTTATGTACAGTATAGCAGTGATAGTAGTAGTAGGAGGACGATGAGTCGTCGAAACAGAAAAAAAGTAATTTCATTTGACTGTAGAAGGAGGTAATATGGCGTATTTGAAGTCAGAGAAAATGAGTCTGGAATAATATTACATTTGCAGCATATAACGAAAGTGTACAATCTACTTCTTCTCTGAAAATATGGTTTCGTTTCATAACAAAAAGTTGGAAAAGAACGATAAGACGAGGGAGAATGAGCTTAATAAATTACCTGTAATGTTCTACCCAAGACTCCCATTATGAGCCCGAACTCTCTTTAATTAAAAACTTTAGAATTCTCTTCTTCCAGTAGCAGCAGCAAGACATAAGTTGCAGATGTAGAGGAGAATGTTTCATGACACAAGGGTTTGTATATTGTATGTTTACATTAAATCACAGAATGTATATTGCTTGCCAGAAAGCAAGCAAAGACAACTTTTGACAACTCTACGCTCGACGGAAGTATTAAATTTATTGACACTTTTCCTTGCAATATATTACGAGAATATTACAGCGAGAATGTTGACGATTTTTTGAAAAAAATTGTAATTGTAAATATGCGTAGGTATGGTCATTGCAAGGTGTACAACAGCATTGTGCATTCCGTATAAAAACAAGTTGTTGCAATATGCAATCAATAATGGGCAATGCAATCCCAGCAAATAAATTACTCGAATTTCAAATGAACTGTACAAAAAACCTTTTTAATTTCCAATGCCTGCCAATTGACAGGAACTGGAAAGCGTACGCCTTTCATTTGCCTTTTCTTTTTGAACAATACATGTCTGCAAAACCCATTTCCCGGATCATGTTGTTGACTCTTCTGAAAGGAGCATGCGTGGGTAGTGAAAATACACAATGATAAACTCAACAAAATCTTACACGGTATACGTGCTTTAATATACAAAGACAGAGCATTACTTTTCAGCTAGAGTACAAGCAAAACTTTGTTTTGCTCTACACTGCATAGTACCCTTTACTATCTCCCAAATCCTCTTTCCTATCTGTCCTCTTTTCAAAAGAAACCAATGCTCGCTGCAATGCCCAAAGATAAAAGCATAATAAGCCAACAAAAGACCACCAATAAGGCCGCCGACTTCTTCTATTGTCCCTATTCACTTTTTGTTCTCCTTAATAACCATGCATGGGGTTGGTTGTAGCATGCATTGTTTTGAGGTTCTCCATCTACAAAATAACATGCAACACAACAAAAACACCGCACACACACGCTAACACAAACCGAGAAATTGCAGCCGAAAAAGTTTTTCTTCAAATAGGAAAAGTTGTTGGTGTAGTTGGTTGGTAACTTGGTAAGTGGCAAGTACATATTGTCACTGCTCCTATATTGCTACTTATGCTGCACACCAAGATATTATTCAATAAGGAAGGAAGGAATTAGCATCTCTCTACTACACTGATACTGCTTATTAGTTTACACCATTTTCATGCCCACCACGAGTATATGAACTGTGTGGTAGTAGTAGCAGTAGGGCATGTACAGAAAATGAGACTTTTTCAAGCTTACGCTTACTACAACATTGTATGTATTTCGTTCTAAATATATTTCACATTTCATATACACAAAATAACACTGTCACCCTTTTCCTTCCAAGTAGTGAGTAAAGAGAAGATTTTTTTCAACAATTTAATGAAATTTTCTTTCGCTTTTAACTTTACCAAACACACTGACTGATACTATACTACTTATGCATACAATATATTGCCACATATCGTATACAAAAATACTGTATAAGCATTCTTTCTTTAATATAAAAAATCACAAAAATCCTGAATACCATAATAGACTAAAGTGCAGCGCTCCCTGATATTATAAAACGCAAAAAAGAATTCATTTCGAATCTATCCAACTCAATATAAGCAAGGAGAAGGAGGTATGCATGTTATATAACATATTATTATGATGATGATAGTGTCATTGTTTGCTCACACTTTTCTGCATTTTTTCTTCTCTCTGAATGAAGTTACCCTACAACTCATTTACCTTCCTTTCATTCATTCGACTTAAGGAGGACGACATAGTGTTCTCTATTATACACGCGTAGCTATAAACAAACTTCATCATAATATATAGGTACAATGTCGGCAGATGAATGTGGAGGAGTATAAAAATGTGTAGCTGATGTAATGTTGTGATTGCGAGAGAGTGGCTAAACACAACAACTGCCACTGCCATTTAGTTAGTTAACTTTAGGAAAAGTTTATCAGCTTTTCCGGTAAATCGTATTCTGTTACTGTTATTCTAAATAATGCTGCTGTTGTGATACAGCCACTTTTGCTATGATTACATTCGTGTTTTTTTTGGGGTCTACTGACTCACTCTGCCGAATGGAATGCGTACGTATAAAATGTAGTTTGTGTATCTATGTATATCTATCTTTTCGCTTTTTACTACCACACCGCCGCCACCACTACTACCACTAGATATTCTGTTTTGGTTTGCTACTACATTCCATATATGCCACCAAAAAAGTCGGATATAGCACGAAAAACCAACAACATGCTCTATTACTACTAGTATTACTACTACACTCACTTGTCTCCATTTCTGCTAAACAAGGAAACGGCAACTTGTCCCTGGTTTTGTTCCCTGCACTCTCTCTCTTCTTTTTCTTTCATGGCTAATGCCCGGCTTTCTGAGAGTTACCCTTCACTTTTTGACTTTTCACTCAGCTTTAAACAATCGGCTGTCGTGTGGAAAGGACGGCAAAAAACAAGCTGTCTCGTTTTCATACATTCTCCAGAGGAAAGAAGAGCCCTGGACGTGAACCCTTTCCTTTATTATTTATTGACTTGGTGTGATACAAGTGTGCACAAATTGGCTGGCATATTATAGGACATGATTGTCTATTGTGAGCTGTTAAACTATTTTTTTAAAGTGGGCAAACTATAATTTAGCCGGAAACGCCTGGTGTAAGTAAAGCAACAAATAAATTAAGCATGCTTTTATAAATTATCAAAACATCCATTAATTATCGAAAACCAGCATTAGTACTTAACATGTTCCGTTTGCTAGTGCCTTGTCAATACCATTATTACTGGGACATTTCACCTGCATTATTTCGTTTTCAATTTTTAACCGCTAGCGACGAGCATGTGCACTATACTAGCATCAGCTGTGGTTTATAAGTATTGGTCTGGCTGGACTAAGGAGACAAAAGTGGACAATTTCACCTTTCCAAGTGTTTCACAGTGAAAAGGTAAGTTTGCAATTAATTAGCTTCCTCCAGCTTTCCAGGATGTTTAAGTACCGGCACTGGCAACAGTATTGCTGACATTAATAAAAAGCTCTAACATTACTTTTCACAAGGCAATCCAACAACAAGAAGGAAAGAAAATCATTGCTTTCTTTCTTTCTTTCGTCTCTAGTCTAAATCCTACGAATAATTGCTGCGGAGAAAATTTAAATGTTTCTTAAAAATGATTGCTGTCATTACAAAGAACCAATTTTTTTGCCGTGTCGAGTCAATATTTGAGAAAATTTCAAAATGACATTAGTTTTTATTGATAAATATTTTTCAAAGAGAAACACAATTATTACTTTTCCTTAAAAATTTTCATATTAGCAATTTTCATATTCATTTCTATAAGTTACACTGTAGAATCAATCAAATTGTGTATGCATGAGCCCTTAATAGTGTGCTTTCTTTTTGCTACCCCCAAAAAAACTTTCCTTGAATTAAGACAGACAGCGAAGAAAAGAGAGAGAGAGGGACGGAGAGAAAAAGAATGAAAAAGGCAATAGCACTATCATTAGTAATAGCGCAGCAGCGGCAGTAGTATCACTCCTCTACTGCTGCAATACTCATCGTGCATATCAAAGTAAATGGTAGAAAAAGCTATAAAATTATATAGTAATGGGAATATATGCATGGTGCTGGCAGATAGGCCACATGGAGGACAGATGTTGGAGAGAGATATCTCCGAAAAACCCTCTTAGCTCAAACAACGTCAGGCCATTCAAAAAACTAATTTATATATACATACAACACACGTCTCACTAACAATATACACAAATAGAGTACATTTATACATGGATATAGCGATAATAACGTAACATCGTCTAGAGAGAGAGAGAGAGAACTCCATAATAATATTGCATGCATTACTTTTTCCTCCTCTTCGTCGTCGTCGTCATCGGAGGAAGTAAAGTAGCAAGGCAGATACATATAATAACACTCTATACTACTGACAATGAGTTTGAAAGAGAGCAGAGGCACAAGTAAATGTACTACTACTACTACTCCTTTTCTCCATATACACAAAAACTCTCCATTTTCATCTGCACAATATAATATCAGAAAATGTTATGTTATTCCATGGCCATTCCATACCATGCGTAAGCTTCTTCATCTCATTCCTTTTTCCCTTTCCATTCACTCGACTCACCACACCACCAGAGAAGAGTCATTGCTGCAGCTTATATACTTTTATATACATGATCGTCAAACAAACAGTGCAGCAGAAAAGTATGTAGTAAAGCTACTCAATCATAGTCTTTCTCTTTTTTTATACTTACTCTTCCACAGGCACACACAAGAAAAATATTAGAGAGCGTTGAACGTTATTTTATATGATATTGCATACTATGTGTGTGTACCATATAAAACAGAAGGATAGTAAAAAAAAGAGCAGTAGTAGTAGTGGCACACAGCAGAGCTCTTCTACTGTTACGGCGGCAGTAATAGTAATAGTGAAAAACTATGCACCGTTTTCCTGAGCTCCCTTTTTTCCCATACACATAACTATAACATAAAAACGGAAAATGTACTTTGCTGTTTGCTGCTCTAGAGCTCCTCTGCTCAGGGAACTGGAGCTTACTGCTACAAATGCCATATACATAACACTTTTTCTCAACTGATATTAGTCTTCTTCTCTCTCTCTCTCTCCGTGTCGTTTTCATTCTGCTCAAAAAAGACTGAACTAAACTCAGCAGAGAAGTAACAGCAGCAGCAGATATGCGAAACGGAGAAGAGGAAGATGATGATATAAAATTGAGAGTAGCTTTTGAAACACTTTTCTGTTCTCCGTGTGTCTCGTTGTTTTGTATCTTTTTTATACATCTAAATACATCCATACGACGACATGTTTTGCTTATATTGAATGAATGTGTACGTAAAATAAAGCTCTTTTTGCTTTTCTCTCTCTCTCTCTCTCATTCTGCCGTTGCTGATGATGGAAAAAAGTGTATTTGCTTGGAGCTACTAAATATGAACGGCAATGGAAAATGTGCATGAGTCTTCTCGAAAAAAAACTATAACCATCACGAAATATACTCGGTACTTATGTCTAACTCACTCTTGTCGGTGCACTTGCCATTCTTTAAAAGAATACGCAGCCAGGAACGATACCAAATAAATATTATACGTAGGTATTCTTTTAGTGTTACTGACATTATTATTCCACTTGCTTCCCGTCCTTGTGAAATGCCTTTGTAGAGCGCACACTATTTATATATTGTAAGCGAGGACTTCCGTATGAAACATAACAACATTCAAAATAAATGTGCTTTGCGATACCTATTTATTTGCTATTTACTATATATGTGTCTATGCATTATACAAGTTTCTCGTGGAATGAAATTACTGGACCAAACTTCATTTCTTTGTATTGGCCATATTATATGCCTATATATATCACTTCGTAACATTCATCTCGTTTCTCTCTGCTACCACCACCCATACACGTTTGTGTGCATCCATGAATAAATACAATAGAGTCGACACTTTGAAAAGACTTTTCTCTCTAGCGCAAACTAAATAACAAAACCGTCTTTTTGCTTATTTTCACAAGAGTTGCTTTAAAATGGTGATATTACGACAAGTAACTTACATACATACAGAGTTTTAGCATGTTCTTTTTCGTGTTGTGTATCCCTTTCCTCCTCCTTCGCTATTTCTCTTCATTTTCTTTTTATCATTTTCCCTGCTTAATATCTTCTCCTGTCTGTACGTGCAACGTACTATAATTTAATGCACCATTCATTGTGTATGGTAATGATACTAATGCTAAATGACAGAGGCAGAAGCAGCGATAGCAAAGTGGAACATTTATTTTGACATAATAAGGAGGAAGAGGAACAGAAAGAAAAAGCAACAACATCATGTACCATCATCACCACCACCACCAAGGCATTATTTTTATATAAGCCAGAGGCGGTTGCATGATGCTCTTTGTAGGTTCCTACAAAAGATGCAACCGATACAAGCATACTACTTACAATAGGTAAATACTTATGCACTATAATCCCGGGATCATGTCTTTCCTTTTTGTTCTCTCTTTGCAAATGAATGAATTTCAGAAATTTTAGGAAAGGAGCTACAGTAATGATAACGATCCTCTTTTCTCGTTTTTGGTTCCTTGGTACATCAAGTTTAATTACTAGTTTTCATTAATACTTTAGACATGGGCAGAGCAGTAGGGTGGCAAACAGAGCAGTCTCTCTTCTTCTTGTCTGTCCCATTCGCATTTCTTTATGAAATCTGTAAATAGGGAGACGTTCACTGTTGTTCAGTATGCATCCTTTCCTTTTCTCAACGTCAAATTTGGGCGGTTGGTAAGATGAGTTTAAAATTACTTTTGGGGGTTGACTAAAGAGAAAAGTCCGAAACGTGGATTTTTGTCGAATGCGTCAACTCTTTTACAATGTATGTCTACATGCACCAGTAATGAAATGCGCCTGCGCCTATTAAAAGGAATGTCCAAACGCAAATTATACGCATTACAACTTCTGTTGTGCCCACCTCTTCAAAGCAGCAAAAAAACCAACATAAAAATGAAAATGTAACGTAATCTATTCCAGTGAAAAAAGTAAACCCATATAATAATAAAAAAACCATTCTTGTACTTGAAAGTCATCTCCTTCTCGATGATAATATGTATACAAGAAGGCAATAATAATAATTATAATCATGAGTACCTGACTTCACGGATATCTCTGGTACTTTGATGGAGCGTGATGGGCATATTTTTGTGGTTTTGTTGGAACTTTTTTTTTTGAAGAAGAGGTATCATGAATACAATATCGTAGTCATCATCATCATCATTGTCGTCATATGATGGTGATGATCATTATTGCGTGGTCTATTCTTATTTGTATGTAGCTGCAGGGAATAAAAATTTTGTCGAGTTATATCATTATTATTGTTATTATAATGGTGCTTCTAAAGCCCATGGTGTGTGATAGCTGGACCAAGAATAATATGTATGCATATACATATCATTCAGATAATAGTAGTAATAATAATATGTACAGGCAATAATAATAATAATAATCTTGTAACTTACAAGAAAAGGTACGTCTTTTAACGAAAAAAGGTAGAGAGAGAGAGAGATGAGACATCACCCATTACCTTAACATTTATTTCAATCTTGGTTGTTGTAACATGGTTTGCTCACATCATCATCGAAAAAGAACAAGAATGGCTAGAAAAGGAGAATATATTACGTTGGTACTACTTACTACCATACCACAAAAAAAGCAGCATGGATTATTATGGTGATGGGCTGTAATATGGACAGACAAGATGGAAAATATTACAACTGCCCATCACAGCCCATCCATTTGACCATAGTCGTCGTCTGTCTAAGAGAAAAGTGGAGATATTTTCTTCTTCTTAGTGCCTCGATATTATGCTTTTGATGATGATGCTTATTATAATAGGTCCAAATGCAATAACAATATATAGCGTGTACACACGCAGCAGAAGAAAAAAAAACAACACACAACAACAAACGCTCATAATAAGCTGTTGGGGATGAACATTGAAACTAATACTTTGTAGCCATAATAATCATCATTGTAATCATCTTCCGCAGCAGCAAGCACGCAACAACAAGAGTTTTTAAGGTAATATTTTTATTTGAATGTGTGTCTATACTGTGCACAGCCATACAGCCTTACACTCATTGCACACATTCTTTTTATGCCTGAAGACGATAATAATAATAATAATATAATGTTATGATGATGATTTTCTTGAGGTTTTCCTGTGTGTACTGTCTTGTTGTATACAAGTAATAATAATCTTTTTGATGATGATGATGATGATGAGCCATCTTTTTCTACTTACAAATAACAGCCTATTAGACATTCATATTTTACCAACTCCCATTACGCATGTAGTTTCGTTGTTGTAGTAGTGTTAGTCGTCGTATTCAAAATGAAATATATACCATCACACAATGTTAACCTTTATTGCTAAGCAGAAGAAGCTTAGAAGAAGAAGAAAAAAAATTGTACAAGACAAAAATGGAAATGGACGAGACGAGACTTGTGTTGAACTTTTATCATTTTATAAAGAAATGAAAGACACTGAAAACGAGTATTGAATAGCTGCAATAACTCTGCCATCTATGTTGATGCTGTCAAGTTGGCCGTGTTGTGGTATAATAACAGTCAATCGGTTAAATTAAAGTTGTATGCGTGTTGTCTTTATAAGTACTTGGTTTTATACTTAATAGGATTGATGGTAGGTGAAGAGCATGATGATGATTATCATCTCGAAAATTTTCTTGTAGGGACTGCCACAC
>JAHZMZ010004543.1:0-13379 GCA_027743805.1 Lepidocyrtoides sp. E14 | reverse complement strand
CTGTAACTGTAACTGGTAACTGAGTTTTATGAGAGGGTGTAACTGTAACTAGTAACTGACTTTTTGAGAGCCAGTAACTGTAACTAGTTACTGAGACCCTCCAGTTACCAATCTTTGCGTAATTGAAGCTACTATTATTATTTTACTTGAACCGTGAGCAACAGAATTTGTTACAGTACTAAAATACCCACTTTTATTTATTTAATTCATTACAACGTTATTCGTTCGTTACACTACACCTGGAGTAGTACAAAAACTAGTTGGTATCAGATTATTTGTCACTTGTGATTTGGTCAGTATTTAAAATAAATCTTACAACTAATGACGAACAGTTAAATCTGAATAAAAAAGCTGTTTAGAATAATATAAAAATGTTCATTGGTTGTTCTGCATTTTGGAGACCAGATAATGCGATTTACAATAGAAAACATATCACCTAATTATACAAAATCAGTCACCTGAAGATCACAGCTTAAAACATTCAATTTTCATAGCCCTAATTTATACAATCTACTTTTCAATCCAGCAGAGTGATGAAGTTTCAGATCAATTATTTCCGTAATCAAGGATTGTTCGCCTATCTCAATAGCGAAAACTGCGTTCAAGTGAACCAGCTCCTTGGCTAAAGTGGTCATTCCCTGTATAATAATAATTTATTATAAAAGAACACAGATTACCTATGCCATCAGCGGCTTAAATTTCAATTTCGGACATACTCGATATAGACAAGACAAATTGTAAGTACCCTTACATATATTTTATAGGACTTAGGTATTTATTTACCTGAGCAATTTTCTGCTTTCCATCTTTGGATTTTGCGGACTTCATCTGCTTCATTTCAGCTGGTGTGAACCCGATAATACTGGTCAAAATGTCGGCACTAATGTTACAGTTTAAGAAACCCGTCCCGTCATTAATACAAACGCGTAAGGTCCAGCAACCGTTATCCACTTGAATATTAGAGACGATTGTACTAACACATGCTTTTACATGAACGACTTTACGAGTCTTTATCAGCTCTTCAATTTGTAACTGCACTTGAGCCAAGTAAACAAATGGGGACTCGGAAACCTTAATGGGGTAGGTCTTGAGAGGACTAGATTTGCTCATAGCATCTCTCGAAGAACTAGGCTCATTTACACCACTTTCCAATAATTTACTTTCTAACGTCTCATCCACTATTCTAAATAAATTATCGTCTGGCGGCGAATTATGTATCATAAAAAAATCATGGTCTTCGTCTGTTTCTTCATATTCATTGGGTACAGTATTTTCATTTGATGTAGCATCTGTTTCGCACTCTTCCTTGATTACGGGGGGTTCTTCTGGCTGATGACTTGGAATGGAACCTCGCATATTCTGCTCTTCACTCTTTCTCCTTCGTTTGACTTGCCTCTCTGGAGTTGGAGGATCTATTATCACTGGCATGGGTTTCATGTACTGTAAAATATTCTTCTGCTTGATCTTGTTGCCACTTTTGGAACTTAGTGCTGACTTGGCCGATTTAAAGGCCGGTGGATCTACCATAGCAGTAGGTTTACTTTTGGAACTGACTGCTGACGTCGTTGTTGCACTCGTTAACAATAATGATCCACTAGTGCTTGTTGTAGCTCCAGTTGTAGGTTTACATTGAACTATGGGTGGAACAAATACGGGTTTTGAGTTTCGAATTGTAGCAGAGGTTGTTACAGTTGAAGTGGCGGTTTTATCTTTTACTAAAGACGTTGTCGATGACGATGGTCTCAGATCTGAGTTAGTGGTGGAGACGCCTGTAGAAAAACTAGGATCATCATCAAAGTCTTCAATTTCCTCAGTGAATGCAATGGTTGATGCAGTACTCGAGAAGCTGTTGTTAATTTTCTGAGTTGTCATTTGACTAGTACTTCGCGTAAGATTATTCCCCGGATTGAGCATTGGTTTATTTCTTTCGTTAGATGCAGATCGGAGTAACGCTACTTCGTCGATTTCCATGAAAATGTCATCATCTCCTCCTATATCTGGAAACGGGTCTTCAGAGTCGGGAAAGTCTCCCATAATTTCTCCTTCTCCACTGTTAGCACTAGTAGATGATGCACTGTTCATAGAAGGCTGGAGCGGTGCTTTAGTTGATAGCTGCGTTGTAGGTATCGAGGTTAGCTTCCTAGTAATTATTAAGATATACTTGCATTGTGCATATTATAAAGCAAACCACCGATGGTCATAAGTTATAGTAGGGGATTTACGAATACTGATGAATAGTAATGACGAAAGCATATTGTAAAACATTACAGTGTATCTGCCAGTATCTTTTCCACTCGGTTAGACTCCAACAAATCCTCTACTTCGCCACCGACTACCCTGACATTGCTTGACCTTAAATGAACAACACCCCGACGACATTCAACGGGCCCATGAATGATTACCTGTAAAATTAATATCGGCAAAGTCTAAAGAGTCTCCACGGACATACATAATCAGATACATCAACCTCATTTCAATTTCAAACCTTGATGCCTGGTTTCAGGTTTATATTTAGCCCTGGAATCGGTTGCATTTCAAGGCCAAATACTTTTTGCGTTCCATCAGTCATTGTAAGGTGAAGACATCTTTTTGGAGTTGGCTCCCACATTGGTTTATATTCAGTACTATCAGTGGCAGCAACAGAAACGTTTTCATTTTCAAGTTTCTTTAGCTTTGTCCACTGACTATATGAGGATTCTCCAATGTCACGTATAAAATTGACCTACGAAAAAAACCAAAAAAGCCTTGTATAATTTCGTAAAATATTTGGATAGAGTGTGAAATACCGGAAATATCATGAAACCCGTACTTGAAGTCCATACTTCCCGGGAAGCTTTACAAGACGTTGATTTGACAAATTTTTTGGTAAGCACAAGCTCTCCATCTCCTCCAGATTAGCATCCTTCCACTGTTCACTTAACTCTCTTTTCCAAAGTTCCAAGTTCAGCTAAAAGACGAAGAAAAAATAAAAGTATTACCTTGCTACTACCAACTGCTCTCTGTATGTATGTATACATACCCACCCATAAGGTAAATAGATAACATAATATCAATATCAAAACTTAACTAGAACCAAAGTTAATTAGCTAGAAGAATATTTTCTTACCGTTTGATTGTTTTCTTTGATCCAATTCATGCAAGCATGTAGCCATTCATCTGTATACGTAAAATGTGATTCACTCATGAATTTCTTCATCTGTCTGAATTCTGAGTCGCTGACAACTGCCATCTTTGGTTCTTTATAGCTGTCGTTAGTTAGTACTAACCGTCATTTAGATATGCCCGTACTAGATTACATTCATTATAAAATGTTATGCTATTATAAGCTAAAGCTATTATGATGTTGGCGACTTTGAAACCGAGATCTTGCTGTACCCGTGCGTGCCGCAATTTGCAGGGATCCTGAAACAGTTATTCATTTCAACCATCATCAATCATCGAAGGTTCTCTTTTCAAATACATTCAAAATGTACAATTTGTAAATACATTACATATTATTCTACATAACCTACTCACTTGTGAGCCTGAGCACACGCTGCTGACAGGTGAAAGTTTGCAAAAATCCTTCCTTACACTTCACTGCACTGTGTCCAGCGACTAAGTCTGACCTGCGGAATTACTGATTGTCAGTCAAGTCAGCTGTCATTCAAAGGCAACAAGCAAAAGCAAATTGATACTCCGACAGTTTTTCAACAAGCACATTATGACGGTGTGCTGCACGCAAAAGAAAAAATAAATCATCGACATAATCTGTATTTAGACAAATTATGGTTTTCAAAAACAACCCCACATGAGTCCATAGTCTAATGCATATTTATGCTTGAGCGATATAGACAATTTTGTTGTTGTTTTATCAGTACTGATGATGCAGTATGCAGTCTTGTAAATAGAGATTTATAAAAGTCGCGGTTTTTTCACAAGGTCCCTCTTTACATTGGAGAATTTATCACACTCTGTTGGTGCAAATCAATAGGATAATTTTATCAAAAGTTACGTGCTTTCCTAGTGCCCACTGCACTGCCAATTACATATTTTCTCGTCTGCCTTCCCATTCTTCTATTGGCCACAGACAACGGCGTTTGCAATATTTACGAAAAGGGATGTTTTTTTTCCTTCCCAACCATTAGAGTTGTTAGAAAGGGCTCCTTCAAAATGTTAGCATGACTAAATGGTCGACTAATGGACACCACCTTTGTTAATTATTCCTGAATTTTAACATTATTTCAGTCTTATGGCCGAATCGCTCAAATAGCGCTGATTGCCCAGATATTGTGAACGCACTATATGAACGAACCATGCAATATCCATGCTTGGAATGTGTTGATGCAGCGTGCATAGAGCGTGATAGCATGCAAGAAAAAGGTGGTAAGGAAAGCACGCCGCTCAACTAAAATGTTTTTACATGCTTCCTAGTTGGCAAATGTGGGCTACGCAGTCTTTTTTGCACCCTTATACAAAGTAGTAAGGTTCGGCTGGAATCAGCAGCATTGCTTTTCAGAGAGCAGAAGGAGGACGAGCACGTTGTGGTGGGTGAATATAAAATCTTCCAGTGAGAACAGCAGCAGGAGGAATAATTTTATGTATTTTATTCCTAGCCATACATTACGTTGCATAGACTTGCATCGAATGCATTAACGGCTAAATTCGTAGAAGTTTAATTTAAAAAATAACAATTATAGTTGATCTAATGATCCGAGAAAGTCACTGAAAAGCATTAAGGTTAGTGACAAGTAATAAAACATAGTAAGTGAGCCGAACAGTTTTGTGCAATCCATAGGGTGTAGGCACGCCACCGCTGTTTTCGGAAATTTAATATTGTTGCATTAGCTAATCAACCTTCGATAAGCGGTAGCAGTTAAAGTAGTTATTTAATTTGAAAATGGCGAGTATTAATGATGACCAAGGGGTGGCGGCGTTAGTATACGATTACCTGAAGAAAAATGCAGTTCAACTGGCTGACACGTTTAAGGCTAAAGTTAATCCTGTAAGTAGTTTGCACAGCTTGAAATGTGCTTTGCATAATGACCACCTTATGAAATTATGTATTTTAAAATGAGGCGTCATATTATTGACGTCATCTACTGTATCTATCTATATATTATGTGTCATCTTCTGCTCCTCTTACACCTAACTTGTTTTTTTAGCCAACTTTGTCACAAGGATCCCCAACACTGAAGGACGTTTTTGCACATTTTCAGACGTACGCACTCAATAATAAATAATATAGCATTTTATTGGAAGATGGAAGAGTCATTTATTTGGCATCCTTAGATGAAAGTTGGAATTTTTTTTATTCATGTTGCTTTTTTTATTGACTTTTAGAACCCAACCAATAAAGAGGCGTATATCACTAACTTCAGCTCAGCCTTCAAAAAAGGCGAAGCCTAGCGAGTCATCCTCTGAAGATTCATCTGAGGACAGTAGTGAAGATGATAAACCAACTGCAAAAAAAGTTGTAAACGGAGCAGCAAAGGTAACAAATGGAACCGTAAAGAAGGCTAACGGAGTTGCACCTGCGAAAAAGGATTCTTCGTCGGACGACAGTGATTCCTCAGAGGATGCAGCTCCTACCACGAAGAAAGCTGTTGCTAAACCGGCAGCCGTACCTGCAAAGACAGCTCCTGTGGCACAGAAAAAGAAACAAGAAGAGTCATCATCTGAGGAGGATTCATCCGAGGATGAAGCCCCTAAAACAAAGGTTGTCGCTAAACCAGTTCCTGCAAAAACTGCTCCTGCTGTGGTAAAAAAGAAGCAAGAATCTTCATCTGACGATAGCGATTCCTCAGAAGATGAGGCACCAAAAACTAAAATAGCTGCCAAACCTGTAGTGGCGCCAGCAAAGACTACACCAGTGGCCCAAAAGAAGAAACAAGAGTCCTCATCCGAAGACGATTCTTCTGAAGATGAAGCTCCCAAGAAGACCAACGTTGCGGCCAAACCTGCAGTTGCCCCGGCTAAGGCTACACCAGTGGCTCAAAAGAAGAAACAAGAGTCCTCATCCGAAGACGATTCTTCTGAAGATGAAGCTCCCAAGAAGACAAACGTTGTGGTCAAACCTGCAGTTGCTCCGGCAAAGGCAACACCAGTGGCCCAAAAGAAGAAACAAGAGTCCTCATCGGAAGAAGATTCGTCAGAAGATGAGGCACCAAAATCTAAAGTAGCTGCGAAACCCACAGCAGTTCCAGCAAAGGTTACACCAGTGGCCCAAAAGAAGAAACAAGAGTCTTCATCCGAAGACGATTCATCAGAAGATGAAGAACCAAAAACTAAAGTAACTGCCAAGCCCGTAGCGGCTCCTGCAGTTTTGAAGAAAAAGAAGCAGGAATCTTCGTCTGATGATTCAGATTCCTCGGACGATGAAACTCCAAAGACAAAGGTTGCTGCAAAACCGGCTGTCCCCACCAAAACTCCTCCTGCAAAAAAGAAGGAATCATCGAGCAGTGAAGAATCAGATTCCGAAGAAGAAGACAAACCTAAAAAGGCAGCGGCTCCGGCGAAGGCAAAGAAAGCCGAGTCGTCTGAGGAGGAAAGCGATTCAGACGAGGAAGATCAACCAAAACTTAAGAAAGCAAAAACTGAAAATGCGACGCCCGAGGGCGGCAATGGATTTTTCAGTAATAACAAGTGGCCAGCCAATAATGTAAGTAAATCTTTATTTTCCCGACTCTATACCACTTTTTTTTATATATTCCCCAAGAAGAGACAATACTATTACTTCATTTCATGTCTATTTTTTTGAACATTTAAATGAAAGCGTGGCCGTAGTTCTAATTTGTAATAATAATGAATGACATTCGTTAAAAATAGTCCATCTTATAAAATTGTTTCTAAAAAAATGGTGTCTTCACCACAGTCTGTCACAGAGAATCGTCAATCAAAATCCCCATTTAGAAGGGTTAAAGCTGAGGAGGTTGAGGTTGATGCTCGACTTGCAGACAATTCCTTTGATGCAAAGGTACAGTATCTCGAAATTAGAGTTTGATAATCAATTCTGGAGTTAGGAAATGTGGAGTCTAGTCTGTCGAAATTATGGTGAATTGAAACAGTCCAGTCACTAGCAATTAATCTACGACAAGTCAAAGTCATAAGATCAAATTTTTACTTTCCGTATGTTATCCATATTCGCGATCCTGCAACCAGTTGTAGTTTCGTCATTTAAATCCTATTTACATGAAATTTTACAAACGGAGTACCTGCGTATGTACAAAATGTGTGTTTAGTTGTTATTATTATGATTAGAAACATGGAAATTCGCAGTCACGCTTAACTAAAAATTATACTATATTTTAATAATCACGCAATAAAGTAGGATGTAATTGACTGAAACTATAATTGATTGCAGGACGATGATGGTAATGCAACTGGCTTTGGGGGTCGCGGCAGAGGTGGACGTGGCAGAGGGGGAGACCGGGGAGGAAGAGGAGGTCGCGGCGGAAATCGTAACAGTGATGGTGGAAACGTCTGTTTCAAATGCAATCAACCGGGTCACTTTTCACGCGAGTGCCCCAACGGGGGAGGAGGATATGGTTCAAATGCAATCAGGAGGGGCACATGGCACGGGATTGCCCTAATGCTCCAAGCGACGGTGGTCGTGGAGGTAGAGGTGGATTCGGTGGAAGGGGTCGTGGTTTTGGTGGACGTGGCGGCAGTCGGGGTAGAGGTGGTCCAAATAGGAATAGTGGTAGTTTCAGTGCCGATGCATCGCCTCAAAACAAAAAAATTACTTTTGACTAAAGTAGTAGGGTTACATACAAATTGTATGATACTGCATTGCCCCTGATAATGATAAATACTTTGACTGTTGTGGGGGCATGTGAATTTAAAGGACTAATATATCACGATTTTTCGCCAGACTCCAAATTTCCTATCCTTCAATTTATACATATATGATGCGTATTCCTAAACATTTTTGACATTTATAGAGAGGGGCACGAGGTTCCTGGGGAGAGAGAGCAAATCAAGACCTGAAATTTACCAAAGGTAAAAGTTTTCGTCACGAGAAAACAAAAAAGAAGCGCGGCTCTTATCGAGGTGGGATGATAAGTACAGAAGTTAATTCAATAAGATTTGAATAGTGTGGTGGTGTATGATGAACAGAAGACCTTTGAGTGTTTGAGTTTTAGAATAGATAGCTCCCTCATCATTTATTACTTTACGTATAAACATGCATAACATGTCCAATGCTATTATTGTAAATCTGTTCTCCAAAGTTGATTGTTGTGGTATTATTGATATAATATAGCGCGTTTATTTGAATGCCGGAAATAATATCTATTACCCCTTTTTTATGCTTGGTAATCGTTATGATTTTGCTTTCTGTCCTTGAATCATCATAAATATCTAAGTAGGTTTTTAAACAGTATGTTTGATGTTTAATCTCCAGTTTAACTTTTCAAGTTCTTCTTTGATACATTTTCTCGATTTTTTAATGTTTGGGTTAATTGTTTTACACTCTTATTATTTGGTGAAAACAAAACTGATAATGTTATACTATAATATCCTATATTCAAATGTTGAGCTATACAGTTATTCTTTGCCGTAAAGCCGTAAATACAATGACTAATGAGTGCATAAAAAATAATTTAATTTTAGTTATTTGTAGTGTTAGTTGTTATTTGGCTGTTTAAGATCGTCACATGTTACGTATTTTCTTTACTAGCGCAATATAATTATTATTGATGACAATTTAGTTGGATTAGTGGTGATATGTTATGTTATTACGACAAGCATTTTTAAATAAATCGGAATATATATTTCCTTTAAAAACTGAATGAAAAAATGTGTGTTTCCTGGCTATTGGTATTTTATTAAATCTATCACACATGGCAAGGATCCATCATATATATTGTAATCTTCTTTGAACATTTATATAATATTTATGTTACAAAAATAGTTCGTATTTACAATAATCGACATACATCTATATATTATATAACTGAAATATAACATTCTTATTCATCTATATGCATATTATTCATAATTGCTACTTGATAATATGTGTTTACTTTGTTTGATATCAACTCTTCTGCATTTTCCCATTTCCAAACAATAAATAAATTATGACTCGAGATTTAGAAGTATCGGAAATAAATATATTTTTTAAAGGTTTTAAACATGCAATGTAATTAGCTATGCTCCATCTTTTACTCTGTTGCGACTAATCAGACACAAAATTAAAATTGCGCTAATAGTAGCAATTGCTACTACAGATGCTATTCCTATGAGAGAGCGTTCAACCCAGAACCGTGAAGTTGCTGCTGTTAAACTAAGTCGAGCTGGGAGCCTGGGTCTGGTAGGACAACCCTGAAAACATAATAATTATTTAGCAAAACGGTTACTTTTATCACGGGGCACTTTGAAACCACAAAAATTGCAATGTACTAAAGATTTACCTTTTGGACATCTTCGAAACTGTACTTTAGGAAAATATCTTGTAGGTCCCCGTTGTCCAAAATTTGCAGCGCTTTCTCTTGGCTTATCATATTTTCATTTTCTAGTAGCTGAAAGCATACCCTAAAATGAGAAGAGAATAGTGTTTTATTGCAGCTTACTTCTTTACATACAGATTTTTATTGCGAATCGTAAAAAGTTCAAATTTATTATTATTATTACTTGGTCCGCCCATCATACGAATTGGTCTGGTCAAAGGTAAGGATATGGAAATGTCCCTTTTTAATTCCAGTCTTTTCTTCGGGTGAGTTCAAATATGCGTCAACTTCGTCCATCCACTTTTGCAACTTTGGGAATTCCACCATGTCTGCACTAAGAAGTTGTTCATTGGGCTCAATGAAAACTTTCAAGTTTTTCTTCATTGTCCCACTGTCATCAATCATTTGAACGCGCAAGTGGCCATTTGCATACTTTTCCAAATTGTCCCATACAAAAATGTCACCAGTTTCCTCGTCAATCCTAACCAAATCGGAAACGTTGTAAGGGGAGCTGGGAACAGATTTGAATGGGTGGAACATTTGCATTGAACTCTTGAACTTTTTTGGCATTCCTGCGTTGCCAATCAAATTTCCCACTGAGGTTCCAGACGCCACACCCAGTATCATTTCGTAGTACTTTGTTTTTCCCAAGTAGTTCACAGAGCCTTTCAAATCTCTATTTAGTTTTATGTTTACTTTGGAACTGCACTCAGGTACAGACAGTTTCTTATGCTTTGGATGACATTTTATGACCACAGTCAAAGCATCATGCTCCATTCCTCTGAGGTCCGCGTTCAAAATCAACTTTGCAGATTGATTTCCCGTTGGTAAAATTCTAAAGAGATCCTTACCCCCACCAGAAATTTCAAATGTGATCAAATTATTAGGGTGAATGTCATTGTCTTGTCCCGTAAAATTGTAAACAATCGATCCCACTTTGGTAGATTCATTAAGAGTTAATTGTAGATTTCGTATTTCCTTTGGTAAATATGGTAGTGAGTCATCTACGTCTGAAAGAAATATTTCAAAAAACTGAGTTTCGGACTGTGGGGGAATCCCAGAGTCTTCAACTGAGATGAGAGCAGAAAAACAAGGTGTTTTCTCCCGATCAACGGAATCCTTTAAAGTCAGCACTCCCGTTATTTCATCCAGCCTGAAGAGGTCAACATCTTCAATTCTGCTAACGTTTCCTGCGTTAATCATAGATTGACACGGAGACGTTTGTTTCATTAAATGGTAATGCAGACGTCCTTCACCATTGTCAAATGAGTCTGTGTCCTCAGCCCTCACATGTAGAACCGGTGTTCCCCTCATTGAGGCTTCTGATATCGTTGCGGTAAAGTTTTCATTTATGAAACGTGGTTTTCCATCATTGGGAATGACATTCGCAATTTTAATTGGTACAGCCAAGCTAACAGTTCTTTCCTTCCCATCCTCAATCACGACAGTGACAATATACGGAGCTGAGCGACCTCTTCCTCGAAGAACACGGGCAACAGAAATTTTACCCGTGTCTTTGTCCACATTGAAGAGACTCAAATGGCTGTCATCACGCATATGAAAAGCCAGTTTTGGATTTTCATCAGGATCTGTGCAACTGATATTGCCTATAGCAGTTCCCACTGCAGCATTTTCTGGAACCAAAAATTCCTGAATTTTGCAAACCGGATCATTATCATTCTCATCCTGGACAAGAATATGAAGTTGGGCAGTGGCAGTAAGTTGAAACGGACCTCCAGAAGGAGTGTCCATTGCCACAATGGTAATCAAATGGGATTCATCCTTTTCCCTATCTATTTCAGCTCCTGGTGCCACTTGGACTACGCCTGCAAGCTCATCAATGGTAAATAAATGACTCTGTGGACCAGTAAGAGCATACCGGACAGAGCCGTAGCCAGGTGAGCCGTCAAGATCAACTGCCTCAACGGTAACGATTGGTGTGGGGTAACCTGAGTTTTCTAGTACTTTCCCTTTGTACTCTGGCCTAGTGAATGTCGGGGCATTGTCATTCACATCACTCACTTGAATACCAACATTGGCAATAGATTCTGCACCATGAGAAGCAGTGGCTTTCACAGACAGAATGTACGAATCTTGGGTTTCATAATCCAGTTCTGCAGCACCTTCCTTGTAATGAATCACAAGCTGGCTGCCATTCAACTTGAAGATGTTCGTATCAGAATCCACTATTCTAAAGTCTGTTATAGGTTGATCTGAAAGTAAAATGCACCATTTAGAAAAATAAATTGCATAACGATGCTATTGGATTTACCCATGTAATTCATACAAGAACGATGATACGTTTCATTTTCTTACTTTCAATGTAATCCCATGCATTCAATGTAACTACCGTGGTGCCATTCTCCAAGTCCTCAGGTATTGTCAAATTTATCCACGGGTTGCCGGTGGTCCACGGATGACCGAATATTGGTCGTGTTCTTTCCGCTGCTGTTATGTACAGGGTCACCAGGGCTGTAAGTAAACAAAGTTTTCATTCATGTGAAATGATGCAGGATACAATATACATTTAATTCGGTAGTATTTTGAATTTGTATACATGTATTCCTTCTAAATCAAATCATTTCATAAACGTTACGCGAGCAATAATTTTTTACATTAAACGTAATATGTTTAGTTTTATTCAGTTGGTTGGGACATCAAAAGAAAACAATGGAACAAAAAAAATCATTAGAAATTGCTTGCAAAAATGCAGATCCTACAATTAATGAGTGTGCTGCAACTTGCAAGAGCCATTATATAGATATTCTACCTTAACTATATAATGTCTCGGCTTTAGCATATTATGATGATGGTGAAACGCAACCAGCAGTGTACACGACCGATTAGATAATAACAATAAGTTTTTTTTTTCATTTTCATTCATAATCTTGCAATGTTTATTGCTCTAATTAACCTTTAATAATTGTAACTTTGATACTTGGCACTTTTGTTTCAGAGCTTTTACAGCCTTCAAGGCAATGACGATAAATATTAATGTCAATAATTATTATCTTCATATGAAAACTGTTGGAATGCTTCGTGCCACTCTATACAACGGTGTTGATAGGTGGCATTTCACATTTTGCGTGTTTTAAAAGTAATGTGGGTAGAAGGGGAATGAAATCGTATACACACACATCGTGGGAAAATTGATTGTTATCTGCTATTATTATCCGAACAGCAATCATTTCCTGTGCTACTTTGTCATCGTCGTGAGTGACGTGACGTGATATTTATTTTTCACGGTGACGATGGTAAGGCAAATGACACACACTATGCACTAGTATTACTTTGTAAAATAATGGTGAGGCTCATTGAACTGTTGTCTGCATTTATTGTCAGTGCCTGCCTGTGTCATTCATTATAATGCAAATTGCAACTTGGACTATTTGACTCGTGCAAGTCGTGCTAAGCAAGCATCGTGTGTGTCTTGAGTGAGTTGTGTGCAAAGTGCACAAAAATAGGTACTTGAATGAAAAGCAAACAACTCCGATGGCAGGTATATAATATACCTACACATATGTAGAGTTAGGTTTTGCTATCTCATAACATTTTTCACAAATCTTAATTTTCCCATCCTATATTTGATAATCAGTTTGCAAAAAAAATCTACAATTTTCAAGTGATACTTTATGTGGTTTACGGACATTAAAGATAAACACGCATATCAGCAAGTAGAAAATGTTCTACTTTTTTCTTACTTCAATTTGAATGCCCAGCAATGTTGTATGTATGTTTCACCAATACCTTTGTTCTAGATACCTATGCACTTGAATTTACAAAGTAACAATAAATCAAGCTATAATTACTCACGCCATATGTATATATGTGGTGTGTTATTTTCTTGAAGAAACTTTTCAAGTAACTTGTTCAAGTTTTGGCTTGCGTAAACTTTTACTGTGCGTACCTGTATCATTCTGCAATTTAATCCCATTGTTGTCCTGAACATGT
>JAHZMZ010004542.1:0-34416 GCA_027743805.1 Lepidocyrtoides sp. E14 | reverse complement strand
GGTGGGTGGGTGGCTCGTAAAAAGATGACGAATGATAACATGGTGGGTGGGTGGGTCATAAATGGCCGATATTTTGATGATGTAATATGTGAATCGTCCCCAATTGTCAGGGTGCGGGTGTCTAAAACTGCGTCTTGAAACAATAACGTGCAACAGTAACGAAGGCGAATTAAAGTTTAATCCCCCATTGGGGAGGTTTAAAGAGTAACGATAAACTAGAGAAATGGACGCCAATTTCTGTTCTCCCTCACCACCCTCTTTGATCGCCCAGTTTTCAAGGAAATTTGAATTTGATGAGCCATATATTTTTGAAAATAAAAAAATAATTTTATGTTCGAATTTTCTATATAAAAATGATGAGCTATCAGATCCTGTGCAAGGCACAGTGTGTGTTACTGATTTGGTAAAAATATTGTTCAATAAAAGCAATCCAAGCAAACATTGTTTGCTTCTACGCAAACGTTGATTTTCCTATTATCTGTCTTATCGCTCTCTTGTACGATTCGTCATCCTTTTAAGTGCATACTCTAAAGTAAGCTCATTATAATTCACCGATAATCATAATTAGGTGACGTTGTAGAGACTAGAGACGGAGAAAAGCAAATGTACCTATCTAAGCAAGTGCACTTCCTCAATCAAGCTAAATCGTGATCGATAATATTACTCAGCTTGGTTTTTCAATCTCTATAAATAAATTAATTTACATGAAAATAAAATTTTCTAATTAAAAATACAAAAATAATTTAAAGTTTTGGATTTTATAGTACACTTTAAAAAGAAAATAAAAAATGAATACACGTAGCGGCAGAGATATACATACACATGTATTCAATACTGTTATTAGTATATGCAAAGGTATGCATTATAAGCATACATTTTTTATGAACTTTTCAATCCTCTTTTCCATTAACTGGTCACCTTTGAGAGTACACAAAGCAGGCGAAAGATAAATCATTTCCGGTTTCATTTAATAGACTTGAGAAGAAGAGTTAATAATGATGAATGAGTTTGGACTTCGGGCATAATGTACTTATATGAGTATTTAGTGAGCCGCTCCCATTAACTATGTATCCTAGAAAATAAATCGCTAATCGCAATTAATGCTGTTGTACACTTCATTTTCTCAACTCAATCTAGAATAAAATTAAAAATGACAAATGCATAGGTAATTAATATGTCAAGTTAATCCAATAATACACACAACATAACCGTTGATTTAGGGCAGGTTGGTCATTAAAATTTGAAGAAAAAACATTATTCACTTACATGTACACATAATCTACATTTGCATTTCAATAATGACTATAGTTGGACTAAATTAATTTCTCCACTTACGTCAGTCAACTATATTATTTTTTTTATCAAAGTATTAAAAACGTATAAATAAAAAACATGGTAAAAAAGATAATCCTAATGAAATTGAACGGAGAAGAAAAAAAATGTTGAGAAAATGATTTATAGTTCCTTTGATGATGCTGGTGGTGGTGGTATAACGTTTTTTTACGGAAAAAAGGAGACAAGAATATTGTGAATAGGATATCGACATCGACAGACAACACATCAAACTTAACAGACAAGTAGAAAACTAAAGGTACAAACTGAGTGTTGTGCTGTGTTCGTTCAGGTAGCAAAAAAAGATCATGTTTGAATCAGCAGTAAGGTGAGATGATGATATGGGATACTTTATTATTATTTTTTTTGTGTGCACAATGAATGATGGGAGCAATATGAGCTTCAGGGTGAATTACGGATGATGACGATAAGGGCATTAATAATTTGTGTTCAAAACACCGAAAATCCGTGAATAAGATTAGAGAATTAAAACTTTGTAGGTAAGTACTCCACAACAGCAAGTTAATTTGCTGAAAGAATATGAGAAGATAAAGAGAATAAGGAGAAGGAGAGCAAAAAAATATACAGAAGTTGATAAAAGCATGCGATATGGATATGAAAGTATAACATTTAATTACTTTTTTGTAATTTTATCAGTTGAATGTGGTGGAAAGGAAGTAAAAGAAGTCAAGCAGAAGAAGAAGGTGAGCATGTTTAATTCAAAAAATTTGAAACAAAAGTACAAATAATATATGGCAAAAAAAGAGTTGAATAAGTGAAGAAATGTGAGTATTTGTAGCTTATTATAGCAAAGTAGAAAAAATGGAATGGAAAACGGACACTAAGAAAAATATCACAGATAAGATCGACATTCTAACAACACAAGACAAGAAAAGGTGTCTTATCATGTCTCAAATCTGGGGAACGGAATTTCGCAAGATTTTTATGTAAGTTGTGTTTTTTTTTGTTTTTTTTTTTTCAGTGGTGATGATGCTGTTGCTTCTTTCTACTACCATTCATAAATGTACTTACTTACTTAATTGATGGCTTTAATGTTTTATAGTGTTAACTATTTTTCTGGTCAATGACATCATCACACTGTAGAAAACATTTGAAGATTATAAATTAATTATAATTTAGTTTGTAAGCTGTTGCGCTATATTCATACACAAGTAACTTGGCTTCTCATCTATTCATCCATTCATTCATTCATTAAAAACGCCGTACCGGATACTGTGTAGAAGTAGCTTTTTTTAAATAATCGCAATTTTTTTTCATAAAAAGGCTGCAAGCGTTTTTGAAAAAAAAATCTCTTATCGCTTCCAGTTACGGTTACGACGTGAAGAACTTTTAACAATTAAAAGGTAGTTTACCGAGCTAACTAACTAGCTGAAGCTTGTCTTCTTAAAGGAAGAAGAACGGGGACAATAATGAATGGAAAGAAATCAAGAAGATAAAAAAATGAAAACAGCGCATGACGATACATATAATTAAAATTTACATTAAACTACCAAAGAAAGCTGTTGGACGGAGAAGGTATATTTCTCAATGAACTTTACATTTAATTTTATTGTTCGCACAAGAGTTTTAAAGCAGCGAAAAGGTCAGCCACATTGTCGTCACAATAATTCGCCATTACCACCACTTCTTCAGACCAACTACGCATTCTGGCAGAGACAGTGTTTTATTTTGTCCATAGGTTAATGGTTAGCACGTTAATTTTAAAATTTAAAATAGTAATGTCTTTTCTCAAGCTGTTTCAATTTCAACATTTCCGCAAGTTCTCATCATCATCATACTTGTTTTTCTCATGGACCGAAGACGTTCTGCTCTTGGCTCACTAGGTACATAATATTTGAAGCTAAAACCTTGCTATGGAATGAGGATGAATGGAAAGAGTAAAATTGCGTGGGTGGACTGAAAAAAACAGTAGGTAAAGGAGTGGTGACCAACCCTACAGCCGAATCTCCACCTCAACTTTGCGACACAAATTACAATGGGGGTACCCGATAATGATGAAGAGATTATTACTGTCGTCTAAATTTGCTAAGAAATATACTCAAACTTCATTCATTCCTCCGGATGTCATAATTGATCAAATGAATGCTTTTCTTATCTACATTGGCAATTTATTCAAATGAGAATTTAAAAAAAGTTTCCACGTTTTTTTAAAAAATCCTGACCTGATACAGATCTGGATATTTTTATGAATGAAATCGTAACATAGTGTGGTGATGATGATGATGACAACGAGTTCCATTATTCATATACCTGCTCACAGTCTTTGAAGTTCATTCACAATATAAACCGATTTTTTCCAGAGGCCAAAATACATAATACTAATGTGTACACAAGTTCATTATAATCGTAAAAATCGCAAAAAAACAAGTAGATTATCATTACGACTCTTCTAGCATGCGTACGTGTCTCTGATAAAACTTTTCATTTCATTTATTTCATTATTATTATTGCAACCTTACAAAAATAGCACACATTTTTCCACTATTATTTTTGTGTGATTCATTTCATTCATTCATTCATTCATACAATCTTTTTTTTTGTAATATGACCAGGTAGGTAGATTTCACAGCACAGCATTCAATCCAACCAAGCTTATAATCTGATTATCATGTTGATGGTCCTACTTCATTCATGATTATTCCTTGAAGGCAAAATCACATCACTAATAACTAACATAACAACAACTGCTACTACTACTACTGCTGCTACACCTCAAGTAAATTTGCCAATTGCCCTTTGGCTGTACTACTAATTTTAATGGTTTTGTGGGGCCATTCATTCTCCTCGAAGCACCGAGTCAACATCTTATTTGCTATTTTGCATTTTCAAGAAAAGAATGAACATACCGATTTTCAATTCAAGCTGCATGAAAAAAATGAGTAAAATGTAATTTTTATTTCGTATCCAGCCGAACTTGATGATGAAGTTGCCTTCATTACACTTTACAGCTTTGAACATTTTATTAAAATAGATTTTTCGCCAAGATTTGCCAAGTTTCTTTATGTACCCCAGTTTGCATGGAATGGAGAATACTACAACACCATCATCATCATTATCATCAACATTATCCAACTCTTTTGTAACTACTCAAGTGGAGATGCATTCATACGCAACATATTATGTATTCCACATAACACCATCATCATCATCACCATAATCATCATCGTTTATTTTCTTAATACTCACTTTTGTATTTGCACATTTTATTTTTGTGAATGCATAAAAAAATCTTTTTTTATTTTAGATAACAAACAAGACGGCTGAGAAATGTATGTTTTTATTGTAATACATTTACCTTCAGTTCTTCATCCTAGTAGTAGTAGTAGTGTCCACCACCACATTCATCTCTCTCTCTCTCTCTTCTTTTTCTTCTTCGTCCGCTTGCAATTTTATGTGTTTTACTTGTTTCATTCAAGAACAAAAAAAATGATTTCTGCAGAGATTAGCGCTAGTATCAAAGTGAGCAAAGCGCATAGCCATACAGCCATCAGTCTATTTGGAAAGGTGGAAAGGAGAGAAGAGAAGGAAAAATGAAGTAGTAGAATGTTGTTATGTGATGTGTGTGAATGTAGAGAGGACCATCATTATATTATTATTAGACACTATCATGTATCCTGTATTAATTAATCTTTCTTAAGTTGTTAATTGTGTTTTATTATGAGGACGACTTTGTTGTAATATTCATTTACGTCGTTCGCTGGCTGGCTGCTTTGGGTTAAACTAAACGTAGAGGTTACTCTGTTCACAAGAGAGAAAAACTAAAAAAAAATTATTGCTAAGTACAAATGTCCATTTTCTCATTCAATATTGAAGAATGGGTTTGCTTATGCACCTTGTGTGCGTTTCTACTTCTTTTTTTATATATAAAAGTTCATTTCATTCATGATATCTTCTTTTATCCTCATCAGAAAAGATGAATGAATGATAGTAAAAAAATGGGCGTTGGAAGTTCACCCATCATCTCCGACAATGATAATTTTGTAACTCCCGCTGGGATGAATTTTTTGCCAAAAGCAAAATAGGAAGAGATGTAAGGAGAAGTTAGAAAAAGGATAATTTGTATTTTCTTTGTTGTTTTGGGAAAATCTATGCCTTGCGGCGAAAGTCAAATGCGTTTTGACATAAAATTAAAGTCTAATCTACTTCCGCCGTGGTGCAATTGCTGCATGTAGTATGCATGTTCTGTGTGTACGTTTTGCAGCGAAACCAGTCATTTCCATATCTTTATTTATGATTGGAAAAGGTACGTGCGTTTTTCAAAACATGCATACAATGAGATAATAATGGCGAAATAAGTAGCGCTGTTGTGAATCACAACTTGTGATGATAAAAATTGCATTGAGGAGTTATGTTAGGTATAGAATGACTTGATTTATGAAAGATTGAACACGTTTTTCAGATAACTCAGAAACTTCTTTATTTCATAGGATCAACTGTTTCAAAGCATTATTACACATTATGAAGCTAAATTTTCATCTTATTTTTGCTTGAGAAAAGTTAAAATGGTTTATTTTTTACTTCCTGAGACACAAATTCGAGCTAGAAGCAACTTAATGTTTTGTCGATTGCAAAATAGTGTAGCGGCTTAAAATATTCTAAATATTTTCTGCTTCGCGAACAATTTTTGTACGGAGCATAACATTTCGCGCAATATGTTTAGCTATGGTGCATTATTGGCGAACGGAAACTTATTTTCTTTCATTCCAAGATATTTTTAACGCTTTTGAATTCAATATCATATAGTCTGAGTACGAAGATGCAATGATAATTGGACACAAGTTTGCACTTTCCGCATACAAGTTTAGAATGATCATTAAAAATAAGACAACTGGTGCAGTAAAAAATGTAAGTCACACTGGGAAAAGATGGAAGCAACCAATAAAACATCATGAACTTTTTTACATGGGATTGGAGAAAACAAATGTCAAGTACAGTTCCAATTGAATCAATAAGGTAGTAAGCAGGGTCAGCGCATTCGGCAAATTGGTATTTGCTAAGAAAATGACGGTTCTAACGGAATATTAGTTAACCGATCAGCAAACATTTTAGCGTACTATTTACAAATATTACCAGAGGAGCTAGTTAAAATATTCCGAAGCTATAGATTTAAATACATCTTCTTCCTACTTTACTTGTTGCCCAAATTGAAAGTAAATGAACACTTGTCTGTCTTAGTAGAACGTTAGAATTTAATGCTCAATTACAGTCGACCGACCACTGCTAGCTAGTTTACATCCACCTTGCTTAATTATTCCATTTACTGTTCCACAAACTTAGCAGTCTCCAGCATCCAGGTGTATACAACTTTGCCTCATTAGGACTGATTGTTGTAAAATTTTTGAAGACTTTGGTAGGCTTTTGTACTGTAGGTTGAGTGATGGTCCTAAAAGTCAATTCTAAAACTCTGAAGTCTCAGGGTGCTATAACGCGTTAGGAATTTGGATATATTCTAAAGGGTTTTTAGCGTTATTTTAATGTTGTTTTTTTGCACTGAGTGTAAAATTAGCGAAAATGGCATTTCTAGAACTGAGTAGTTTATTTACATTATTAGCCTCTCTTACTATCGGTGTAATTATATTAAAATTGTTAGGCAAATAAAAGAGCCTTTTTCAATTAGTTCCGTTCCACAAACGATTTAACTTTTTTTGTACGTTGTATGCCACTTACCACTAGAGAAATGCAATATAATAAAGTTGTTCATCATAATTTAGTTTATCTGTAAAAATCCACACATAATTAAGTACACAGTTAAGTAGCTGTATGAAGTATCTTAATATGATTAAACCATATTTAAAAACGAAAATTAAAAAAATGCATATGTGTGATACTGGTGAAAGCAAAATAAGTAGAAGTTGATTGCGAAGACCCGCTGCTGTTTTATTTTTCATTTTTTATTTACGTATAAGCATATTTACTGAAATTATCATTGCTGTAAACTGCAACAAGTTATTTATACCATCTCACTGCATGCAGTAATCTCAATAGACTCCATTTGACTCATTAACTGTGTTATTTTTTTTTGTCTATACTATCATCAGCATTAGCAGCAGGTTGGTGACATGCTCATTTAGTTAAGAAATCAGAAAAACATCAAGAGAACTACATGGGAGCAAAAAAATAATAAACTGTACTCTTTACTAAAAGCCAACCTCCACTCTTTTGGCTCATTTTTTTATCCATTTCCCATGCCTCAATCTCAACAAGAAGAAAAAAACAACTCAACTCAAAGTGTTATTTCTGCTAACATTTTTATAGTATTCTTATTTCGTCAAGAGAGAGAGAGAGAAGAAAAAAAAAGATTAGATTTGTTGTAAATGAGCGAGAATCGCAGATAAATACTCAATGCAATTATTACCAAGCAGTTAAAACCTCACCACTACCATCACCTCCACACTCCACCACTACAAGTGAACAAGCAAGGTGGTAAAATGTATATAATTGTAGTATAAAAATAGGCACATAATATGTACTGTACAGAAAAATTATAAACATTAAATAAATTTTTCCCGCAAAAGAATAAACTGAAAAGAATTAAATTAGCGAAAATGTTGATAGCAGTTGCATTGCATTGCAACAACTAGACGTTCTTCTAGCCACAAAAGAGATTCAGATAATTTTACTGCCATCATTTACTACTGCTTCTGTATCACTTGCTACCGCATTTAATTTTACTTCTTGGGTTGCTTTGCTGCTAGGATTATTACTAAAACAACTTGGTTGATATCCACTCCTTCATTTTGCCGTATTCTTTTGAGCGAGCGTAGTATGCGTATCTCTTTGAGATTAGGAAATAGGCACTATAATATTAAAGTTAATCACTTTTCAAGATATAGCATATCCGAAAAAAATGCAATATTAAAAAATATTGTGTTTTTTTTTGTATAAATATTTTATGTGAACATGCAGTCATATATTTATATCCATTATTATGATATCCTACTCCTCTTCTACTACTATTAGTACATATGACTGCTGTTGTTTCTGTTTTTTTGTGATAAAACTCAATCATAATGGATGTGGTCGTAATAATAATAATATTTTTAATCGTAACAAAAGCCAATTCACAACTCATCAAGCTTGTACTTATGTAATAAGCAGTAGAGCACACACATTAAATTATATGGCATCAGGTCAGGTGTTGCTTTTTTTCTTAGGTTTGCGTCTGCTACAACATGCTGTTATGCTTCGTTATGTTAAAAAAAACTCTTTCGTGTGATTTGATTTTTTTCTTCCTTAACTAATCTCTTTGTTTTTATTACTGTTTGCTTAGAGACTTTTGTTCTTTTTTGGCCATTAGCTGTTGTGGAAAGTAGCAATATTAATAAAACATTATTAGTAGTGGTTTTTATTAACTAATCTATTCACTACTTCCACAATTAGGCGGCTAAATGCACACTGCCTTCGTTTCCACATTTTTGATGTTATGAAAAGCCAAAAATATGATGATGATTACTAACTGCTTACAGATATTTTGAACATTATGATAATGAAAAAAATAATGATAAAAAATGCCTTTATGGTAAAACAATAAAAACTTCTTAGAGGTAAGAAAGAAAACGAAATATTTTTTTTAAATTGTTGGTACGTACGCAAATCACCTGAAGACGCAGCATTATTGCTTTGAATTGTGCAATTTGCTTACCTGCTTTAATTACAAGGATTTAATCATACAATTCCGTTAGCATCAATTGATTAATGCGTGAAATTTATTTATTGATTTCAGTTGCAGCATTATCTTAAGCATTATCCTATGGGTAGCTCTGGAAAAGGTTATCATGATCAATGATCGATGTACACGGTTTACACGGCAGCATGAAAATGTCATGTTTCGTTTTAAAGATTACACGACCGAGACATGATCCATCATAATAATCATAACAATAACCACCAGCAAAGAAAAATAATACACCTTAAAATAATATACCTCAAAATAACCACCCTTAATTTTCCACCTGTTTATGGATATAATTATAATGATGATGAGCACTAGCACCATCATTGTTGCTGTTGCCCCTATTATTGTTCCAGATTGACTTTTGAGATCAGATTAAAACTTAAGATCCTTTACACACGTACATCAAATTACAATATACGCAGACAATATCTACATATTCATCTCAAATACGTGCTTTCCATAGCCAGCATGTCTGCAGTGAATACTGTACAACTTTACAACTTAAGCTTGTTACTCAACTAAAAAGCTCAAGAAGCCTCCTCCACCACCACTAAGCACCACACTTGTTGCTGAACTTCCTGTCAAAACTTGTCAGAAGAAGAATAAAGTGCCCATTTAAGAACAAAACATTTATGTTATTATATCCAAGAATAAATGAGTAAAAAGTGTACGGGTTGGAGGAGTAATAATGGCTACGCACACAATAATACATTCTCATTATTTTGACACAAAGTGTGTATTTAAATCTCTTTTCTTCGTACCATCATCAGTTTCAATCTGCTACTCATACCTGAATTGAGCGGATTTGCTCTGCTGTCAAGAAAAAAATTTCCCCATTCATTTCATTAAAACCTTGTGCATGAGCTTTCATAGCTAGACAGTAGAATTGTGCCGATTCCATTAACTCCACGGGTTGACGTTTATGTGTGGTTTCTTAAAGAAAATAGAACCGCTCGCTTTGCTGAAATTCACTGCGTAGAAAAAGTCATGAGTAAACTTAAAACATTTGAACTGATCGTCATCAAGCAAGCTACGTTTCAACAAGAGATTTAAAGATTTTTCATGAATGAATTTATCGTGGGAATTCTAGTGTCCACTTGTTTATGTTTTTTTTTGAAAACCTCATTTTGCCTTCCCTGCTGCTGCTGCTGCCTGGGAGTTGCATTTATTAGCGAAATGTGCAAATCTGACAGGTATTTTTTTTATTGAAGACTGGCTTAAAACTCGGTAAAATAATAATAATGTTTTTATATTAAACAGTCGTAAGAACCAGCAGCAGCAGCAGTAAAATAACATTGTATATCAGCAACATCATCAACGAAAGAACATGTACTTTACATTTTCATACGGCGACATGACACACACAAGAAAAACCTAATAGAAAAAAAATGATGCCAGTTATTCTCTGTTTCTACTTCTTCTGATTCCTTTGCCGATTTTATACATACGTGGGAAATACTTTCAGAGGAAAGAATTAATCTACTTATGAAAAATAAATAGCTTTTAATTATACACACTATCCGTAAATATACAAGGCAATATATTACAATATTTTATATATGGATGGCGGTTATGTAATATTACTGCTATTTCCACTTTACACCACGCTACAAAATAAAAGATATTTCGTTAGGTATATTTCTCTGTTAAATACTCAAAAGAACATAAATATTTTGATTTCGATCATTTCATTAAAAAATACTGCAAAATTTACCAGGTAATTAGCTATAATATTGATGTTGACTGGCTGAACTGAACAGAAAAAATACAATCAAGATCACGATGAAGCTACTTACTACATTTGATGACGATGATGATGCAATTATAAAAGAAAAAAGTTTTTACTTGTTTTGCAATTATTGCAAAATAAAATATATATAATCATCAGATCAGAGATCAGATGAGCAATTAGAGCAGTGATGGTGGTGGAAATGAATGAGATTGCCGATTGGGGAATTATGAAACTCATTCGCTTTCTTCCCGTTTTTTTTTCTAGTTCCTTTTCATTCTTTAGAAAAGTAAATAATGCCATGTTATAGTAGAGCAACAGATAGATGGGTTGTTTGTATAATAAAAATTGTATTTTTTTATTTATGGTTAATTTATTCACATCACATAGTTTGCATATTTTTCCCTCAAGTTATTTTGTAACCTATGCACCATCCAATCCTAATCAACATCAGCATTGCCAGGAACGAAACAAATTAGCTGTAAATATAATTCGTTGACTCTTCTTCGTGTGTTAAAGAGTCTACGTGTGATGTAAAGATTGAGGCAGAGGATTTATTCTGGTTTGGCGTCTGTACATTTGTTGCTGGTGTGAGGAGGTGACGGTTTATAGTTCGTGTCTTCATTCTCCTTTTCTGGCTTGTTTACAATTCCCTTTTACACACACGTAATTTTCTCAATATGTACATACATAACTCTAATGTTAACAACACTTAGAAGTAATAAAAATACAATGGGGTAATCATCGGCACAAGAAAAGTGCTAATAATTCCTGACACATTAACAAATGCTAATTACATCTATTTATATAGTAATCGCCTGTTTCCTTTTTTAACAGAAATTAACAGGCAATTTTTGCTACTGAAGGATAATACAGTTTTTTTTATTACGGATCGAGAAGCATGACTTGCAGGTGTGCTCTGTAGATGTAAGCATGTTTCCCTCATTCCATATGGGTTTTTTTCATTTAGTCACAACTACATAACAGTTTTGTACATACATACCTACAGACATGCATATAAACTTATTGTTTTGTTAACAAATATATAGCAAAAAAAAATTCTTGCTTAGAAAAATATTTACAAGAGATTTGGTATTGGCACTTTTGGAACATTTTCGGGCATTTTCTCGCTGAAACCATTTCATAAATAATTGGTCTAGCTTGAGTACTCCGAATTTACCTTAAATATCTATGATTAGATTGCTACACTCAAAGTCTATTATAAATTTATAATTTATGTTCTATTTACAATTGTTTGTAAATGCGTTTTGGTCATTGTACGCTGTTTTGTGACTGTTTTCTGAACACCAATCAAATTTGCGTTTGATCGAGTCAATTCAAAAACAACTATCCTACTACCTAACTACACACCTACTTATGTTTGCTTTATATTTACATTTTTTACCGAATTATTTTTGGTGATTTAGCGGCGGTCTTCACACTGCTTTACTATTTTTATATCTATTGTTACCTTTTGTAAAAATTACTTTTCTTCTAACAATGGGCCTACCTTCACTCTACTTCAACCCACTTCAATATGCATAAAAATTTTGTACTAAGGTGTACTCCTACTATAAACTACATATCGACTAGACCTATATACATGCATTCTAAGATTGTCTATAGAAGCAACAGCCACTATTAAATGTTATGGTCTTTACACTTAGAACCACGCACTAATGAACTAATCGTAAGTCATTTTTTATCTCATTAAAAAGGAGCACACTACATGACTGCAACTTGAAATGTTGCATGACTCAATTAAACTACGCGTAGGAACTCAATCGTACTTGCTTCAATCAGATAGCTAGCTATACAAGAAATCAATAAATTATATTACATAAACCATCATTCGTACCGTCTTCAACTAGAAAACAATCATTTGCCCATCCCCAGACTTAAGCTACATATAAATACACTTTATACGAGAAAATACACAATATGTCATGTCAAAAGTAAAATGGGAAAAACAAATTTAGCTTTTATGGCATTTTTTGATTCGGCTGCAACATGTCATGTGGAAGGTAAGAGTTTTCAAATGTTGAAGAAAGAATGATTGTTTTTTTGGACAAATTAAGATAAAATAATTAAAATTTGTAGTGACTAATGTTTCATAATTTCCCCGAAAACATACATTTTTGGGATAATGTAGTTGCCTATTTTAATGTTTGTAATATTTCTATATTTTTTCCGGCATATACTTATGAAGCAGGTTTTCCCAAACTCGAGTTCTACATCAAATATACCAGACAATTTATGGAACCAATAAATTATTAGTCGTGATGGCTTTGATGTAAATGTTCCGCTGAAATTTGCACCGAGATCAAGTCAGCATTATCCTGAATCCTATTCACAAATCCGACAGCATCCTGCTCATCCGTCAGTCTCAAAGGACTAGGATTCCCACCGTGGGCATGATGTCCATCCAGTCGGATCATACTGCCGAAGTAAAAACGAAAATATAATTCAATGAAGCAAAGTGCATTCAGTCAATTACATGCATCTTGAAAAGAACAGCAGCCACACTGAATAACCAAAATAATATAGAACTGTATGCCTATTCTAGCACAGTTGTTTGTTTGTTCGATAAGGTCAAGAATGTAAAACCTAATACCTAAGATTTGCATCTGGTCATTTTGAAAAAAAACATGCACAGCAATTTATCACTTTTTATCAGTTAAAAGTGATCGCATCAAGACAAGACGACAAACAAAAATGTACACAAATATGCACGCATATATATTATACATTTCTCATTTCATTTCTTTTCAAGTCAACAAAAGGAATTTCAATTGTTTGGTGATTCAAGTTGACAGGTGTGACAAGAGTGCCATAATATGAGCATGTGCATTGTGCATTTGAATAGATGGACATGTAGTATGAATGTACAGTACAGCAGCCCAAATAAAATTGAAGCAAAGTCATAAAAATTCCAAGTTGCTAGCTCAAGGCTCCTCTTTTCCTATTCTTCTTTGTATTCACTTACCTCGCTTGTCTAAGGGGATCGCCCTGTTGATGAAGTGAATGATGATGATGATGAGTCCCTCCACCACCGCCTCCATGATGATGTGCTGGCTGAGCGGCTCCATAATATTGAACTGGTGAAAGACTGGGTAAGGCATTATTGCGAAGAGTGTCGGCAAAAGCTGCAGCTGCTGCGTTGCGCTGGGACTGGACGTGGCTCCCTGACGTTAATGCATTACTCAACTTTATGTTTCCTTTGATTTATAAAAAATAGTTCAAAACTATAAAATTATGCAAAGCAAAGTTGTCTTTTAAATTGATTTTTATTTTTCAGTCCTCACTTAAATATTCGGTCGTACTTTGTGTGTTGTTCAGGTATTTAACAGCAGTTTTTTCAGTTACCGACCCAATTAACCCAGGATGAGCATGATGCAGTGGGGAAAGTGTGGCCGGACTTTTCGGCTTCCGTTTTCGAGTTTGTATCCCTTCCTTCTTCATTGTTTTTGGTCGTGGCACCTAAAAAGGCAGAACAGCCAAAAAAACACTTAATTTTCATGATGATCTCAGAAAACACATGGCGCGTGCCACCACCACCATCATCTCACACGCCACGGTTTTCCTTTTCTCATGAATATCCGAAAAAAAACATCATCATGCGATTTTTTATTCTGCTTTGTCATCTGGACTTTGTCAAAAGGAGCATGTAGCACGCAAAGTAGCAATAGACTCAAAATTCAGATGCCAATAATAAAAGAAAATGAAAGAAAGCATGCATGGCATCTCGCATAACTATTGCTAAACCATTGCAAAGCAATACTGAAATTGTTGCTTTCAGTCAGCTTTGGGTAATTGTGCGGTAAAAAAAAGACATAATCATCAGCATCATTTATTTTAGAAATTAATGGAAGTAGCAGAGTAGCACCGGGAACAATAATAATGAAACTAACCACTCCAATTCAGAATTTCCCCATCATCAAAAACTTTAGCCATGGCATATAGCACACAATAATGCTCATTCAGAAAAACCATTAGCTAGCGGATAATATTTTCATTTGCTCTTGGTATTTTTATATGAATCCATTCCATTCCGTATACTAAGCGGCGCCTTATTACATATTTTCTAGTGCTTTTTACCACTACTTATTTTCACCCTTATTGCCGCACTCACTCAATGTTAAGGTGAGTAAATGTAATGTAAGCTAAACTACAGCCGTCATAGACGACCAGAAAGAGGAGGACAAAGCTACTCAGCTGAGTTGAATGAGTAAAAAACGAGTAAATGAAAAAAAAAATGGAAAGAACCTTCTGCTCTCAGCAAGCAACTGATATAATTTTGGCTTTGTAGCCGTCGTCGTCTTTAGCGTCGTTTTGAATGAGAAGTGAGGGTGTTTGTGTGTGAGTCGTAGTAGTGAGTGAGTGCATTGCATCGTTTAGATAAGAGAGGAAAGGGTTAAAATGAGAAGAGTAGACACACTTACTTCACTACATAATATTACATTTATAGAAGTTTTGCTTGCGCCTCAACAACAGCAATAAGACTTATTGCTTGCTCTTTGGATGATGATGATGATCATCATCAGAAAACTCTTGATCATCATCATCATCATCAAAACTAAATGCACACCAGCAATAATAATAATTCTTTTTTGGAAATGTTTTTAAGGCAAAAGAGGACGCAATTTGGTGCCGTGCATGCATTTACACATGTTTGTACTTTCATATAACTCTAATGGCTATGTGTAAAATGTGCCTAATTAGTCTTGTACTTCTTTCTGTAATAACAAGCCTAACTTGTAAATACTAGTCGGCATTCCTCCGACGTCGACGTAAAGTAAGAAAAACTGGCTATAGCCATATTTTAAAAATGGTTTTAATGCATTAAAAGCTTCTTTAGATTAGAAAAAAGAGAAGGAAAAAGAGAAAGGTTTTTGTATTTTTCTGGGATTTTAAGCAAGACTCTCTTGTAGCTGGTTGCATGACATGCAAAAATTGTAGAGAGTACGTGCTACACTGCGACGATGACTGTATTCATGACATACAGTTAAAAATATATTTTTTTCATAAAAGAAAAATTGTTCAGTAATCTAAAATACGGCACAAAAACAGTCAACCACCTAGGTTATACACTTACCCCATGAAGTTTAAAATAAAGTCCACACGCATTACAAACAGGATCCCCTTGATTGTTCCTCCGCCAGAGGGTTGTTGTACTGAAAATAAAGAAAAAAAATGAAACATGCAAACATTCCGTTTTAATTGAACTTCTTAAAAAATATTTATATAATGGAAAAGCACTAAAAATATAATAATTTTAAAATAAGATTTTATACGGGACATGTCATCATGCATGATGCTAATAATTTATTGCGCAAATTTAGCACATCACAAAAATAATGAAGCTGTATGTACGTAGCAAGCAAGAAGACAGTTCATGTGTTCATTTCATTTTAATCAAATTTGTTTTTTTTTTTCAATTCAGTGATGCAAGTAAATTACCTAGTCTGACAGTTGGAACACGTCATCCCTTGTCGTCTTGGGTTGCCCTGCTGTGAAGCAAAATAGAAACAAAAAGAAAACATTAACTACAAACCTTCACTTTATTTCATCATTTATATCCATCCAGTATCATGTAACATCTATACCCACAAATCTAAAAAGAACACAAAAACTACCTTTTTGTCTAGAATATTACATATTATACGATTATCAAAAAAAATACAACATTGTTGTAGCAAAGTGCAAAGCACGTAGAAATGACTTATTATTAAGTTGATAAAAAAGATTAATAGTTTATATGAAAAAGCGTATTTTTTCTTTCGCTCTCTGTTGTAAAAAAGGACGGAGGAAAAGGAAGCACTAAAAATGGAATTATGGCGATGGCTAAATTTTTAAATGTTTTTTTTCTGTAATGCTTCAACAAAAAAAAACAATAATAGCACTGAATGACCTTTTTACATCTTGGTCTCTCTCTGTTTTCATCTACCCTGATCGTAATAATAATATTAATAATATATTTTCCATGTAATTTGTCGTTTCCAACTAGCTTTATTAAATAGAATGATTTTGATTTTAAAGTAATAAAGCTCTGGTGGAACGCAAAAGAAATATAAAAAAGTATATCTGAAGAAAACGTCATAAAAAAAGTTGTAGTGGGAAGAAATTAGTAGATCGGTAAGTGGTCTAGGATTATAGAGGACAATAATAAAGTTTATAAAGGCAAAAAATAATGATAAAACCGTCGTTTTTATCAATTTTACTATAAAAACCATAAAGTACCGGACAACAAATCTATTCTGATAATCCTTTCTTTTTTTTATTAAATATTAATATAGCTAATAAGTATTATAATGAGTTCATTAGTTATCCTATCAGCACCATTTATAAAAAAACATTCAAAGGGTGCATTCTTCTTTCTGATATTTTATCAATCTCTATAATTATCATCCTGTCTGTTCTACCGTCCCGCAAAGAGACAAAGTAGGTAAATGGAAATGAGATTTGTAAAATGCACAAAGTGTTATAACGGAGCAAATTAAAATAATTATTATTGAGTTTTTTTTCATTATCATTAGCATAATAATTTGTATTTATAGGTATTTTAAAAAAAATAATGAGATATACTTTCTTTGTGTTTATTTTTCTTACCGAGGCAGAGACCCGTTTCTGTTGATTCCTTTCGTGCCTTTGTATTTCGTACCATAAAACCAGACACATTTTGCCTCTTTAACTCAAACAGTTTTTTGTACCCAGGTTTTAGCAAAAAAGCAAGTCATCAAGAGGAAATGAGAAAGTTTATAGTGAAAAAAAGACACTCCAAGAAAAGGGATTTTTGAAAAGGGATGCACGCTTTTTCTCCCGCCTTAAAATTATTATTTTTGTAGTACCACAATTTACGCACTCTTTCGGATCCAGGCCGGCATAATAGACTCCAAGTTGTTCCTCTGTCCACCCTTGAGCACCACTGGCATCTGAAGAATGCTGACCTTGAGGTCCACTACTACCTCCACCCTGAATACTTCCGCCAAGTTGGGAGTGTCCTGCACCATTACCTCCATGTCCATGATGATTATACTGATCGGCTAAGGCTCCGTAGGTAGGTAGGTAGTGACTCGCAATAACTTGAGGTGGAATTGATGTCAGCTCTGCAATCGAAACTCCTTGATGATGCACAGGAGATGCGGAACCGTATGGATGATGTTGATCAGAGTTATGATGAGACGGCCAGGGCTATAAAATTTATTTTTAAAAAGGCTTAATTATTTTCTCCCTTTCACAAGAATATTATGTTTCTTATCATTTTATATTCGCGTCTGTCTACCGATATTAATTATACCACGTCATCATCACCTATACATTTCTTTTTTGTATTGATCATCATCATCATCATCAGAAGTCTCCCCTTTTTATCATCATCCCTTCTCATTGTTGGAGTGCAAACACAACTTTTATTGTATAAAACCTCACATTTTTTTCTCTCTCTCCTTTCCTCTCATCTTATCCCAACAACTACTTTATTTCTTTTTGCTATTGTTTCTTCAAGATAATCAAAAAGTGCTACAATTTTATGACTCTATTTAAATGCTTCCTAGTCTCGTAAAACAATACGATTATCTCTGGAATAGTGCATAGTTGCTTCGATCATCTGAAGAATAAACTGAACAGAGAGAGAGAGAACGCTATTTCAAACCTAAATACAGGTAGGTAGGCATTGACATAAGCATTTAAATATTTATCTCCCCTTTAATTTTATATAGTCACCGACTACAAATTGCAATATAATTGCATTATGATTAGGTATAATGAATAGGCATGCATGTTACCTTATTTTTATTTTTTTAAACATATTTTTAAATCACCTTTTTGGATTACAATTATTATTATAAGCATTAGAGCAATCTAATTCAAACAATAATACAAAATTGAAGGGAACGCTGATTGTAGCTTGTTCACATGATAAAAGTCTAAAACCAATTTTTTTATCTATCCATCCAATCCAAACATTTCAAACTACGCATTCATGCTTTACTGTAAGAATTCCTTTTATACTATTTTTGCACAATGACAAGACAATAATATGCAAAAAGGGGAGAAAACACCGGAGTTGTACCGTTTTCACAGTTCAAACATTCTCACAAAAAAAATCTCCTGATAAGCCCAGACCAACAACGAAAAAGATAACAGAAAAGAATAAAAAAAATGCTTTAGTTTTTGCTCCTTCTCTATATACTACTTATTAGTACTACTACTAACTCAACCTAATGATCATCTAATCATTTTTCATCATCTTTATCAACCTAGTCTGCCTGTAAAACAATGCAATGCATAATGTACCTAATCATAATGCTATTACGTATAACAATGGTGCAGAGCATACGACACAAGAGATATGAAATATTTTTTTGCCAAGTTCACGCCAAAATAATGGTAATAATAATGTCTTCCTCTCTCTCTCTCTCTCTCTGCTTTCTTCCTTCTTGTAGTAGTAAAAATAATAACATTGTTAATCTAATACCTACCTACCTACCACCACCACCAGCATCACCTCCTCTAATATTTACCTACGTATTTACGTGTACACAAACATTACACTCCTTCCTTTCCTTCACTTCTTCTTATTCTCATTCAACCTTATCGGTCATACTTTACCCCTTATCATAACTCGTATTAAGATAACCGCTGGCTTTTTTCCCATTCCAGTTTTTGCATACTAACAAGTCAATATTATTTTAAAAGGTAAACTACGCCACCGCTTCGAGAGAGGAAAAAGAATCAAAGAAGGAAAAAGCAAGCAAGCGATTTTTGCAAGAAACGAAAAAGGTACACATCATCACCATATTCCGCACAGTATATTATTATGAACATTACTTATTCTATTACGACTTTTTTTTTCTCTCTACTATCTTGGCTTACATGCGTGAAGAACAATATTATTATTATAACATTTTTTTGTAGCAGGTAATATACCGTCCTGTCGCTTTTCGTGTCGTGATGATGATGTTGTGAAGAAATGCAATTCATAAATATTCTCTTCTCTCTCTCTCCTTTTCATTCTGTTTTATATCATTTGGAATGATTCATTCCTCATATTCCCATTCCCAGGCTTGTTATTACACTACCATCCACATACAGTAAAAACAGCTTTAAAAAAAATAATATGTAGCTACACTACTGCACACTTTGGTTCTTCTGCCCAACAGGCATTTGTTTCTCTTATTAGTCTCCTACTCCATGTCTTAAATGAATAAAAATGATATTAGGAAACAGCGAAAAGATTAGACAAAAAATAATCCGTTAGATACGTAAATGCAGTAAACGAGTATATAAAATGTACGTGTTGCAACGGAGTACTGTATAGTGTTATGTATATACAAAAATATGTAGGTAACATATTACCACCACTATAGCATTAATTAATGTTTACTGATTTCAGTAAAAAAAGTAATTAAAATTGTATGCGACACTCTTCTTGCATGCAGAAACTGTAATCTATTTTTGAACACGTTTTCTGTTGTGGTCTATTGCGATTTTATCAAAAAAGAAACAAGACAGTCTATAAAAAGATATTGCTAGATGCATTGCTTGCTACTCTAGATATTTTTTTACTAATATGTAAAAATTGTAAGGAGAAGATGTGAAATGATGATAATTTTGTAGGCAGGTGTATTGGTACACTGCAAAGTACTTGCATTTCATTTTATCCCTCAAAAAACATGACAAACAGTTGAGGACGGTGAAAGAGAATAAAATTGTGGACTGCAGGAGTAACATAAGCAGAAGTGAATGAATGCAATTATTAATGAATGATAGAAGTGTGTGGGATATTACACGGATATTATGGATTTTTTTTAAATGTGCAAAAAAAACTTTACACACAACCGGAAATTGTTTCGTTTCTTATCCATTTTTAGTTGTTCGTGACTGATGATGATAAGGTCACGCATTTATACAATTCAGAGTGGAGTACAGCAATATGCGCACTTTATCTGTACTTTGTATTTACTACTGTGAAGAAATGAAATAATTTCTACAATTGCATTTTATTCATCATCATCATCAATAGTTTCTTTCAATGCTAATCTACTCAAATATGCAAATGATATGATTAGAAAACGAGCATTTTTTTTTACAAAAAATGTTCGTTATATATCCGAACGAGCAAGAAGAGAATCCAATTAGAAATTCACACCCACCATATTAGCAAACAAAGTTAGCTAAATAAAGCTAATATTATGATATTCAGGTTGTTTCGTGTGTGAGATACTTTATTTTTCTCATATCAAAAAACTTGCATTTAGTATTTAGCAAACGTGTTAGCTCTTTTGCATATCGTGCTAGACTGCATATTATCTCAAATGACTTTATACATAAAAATTGATAAGTTTGGTAATTAAACACACAGTCAAAACATATAACGAAGGATAAGCGAGAAAAAAAAGATAATCAGAATAATATGGGAAATTGTATTATTAGCACTTGTAAAAATATAGTAGTAGCAACAGTGATTCAAACATGAGAACCGTTTCAAAAATAAACCGCTTTTCGTATTCGTATCAAGTGAGAAAAAGAGAAGTGACAATAAAATAGGTAACCGCAATACGATTTTTTTTCTCAAGTAAATCACTCCATTCACAACTTCAGTCTAGTCTACAAAACAAGCAAAATTGACAAGTGACATTTTTATGAAAAAAATTTGTATCTTTTATTCAAATCTAAATTTTTTTTATCAACCTGTTAAACTGTCGTTCGGGGAGGAAGCGGAGAATAAAAAAATGAACTGAAGTATAGCAATTTTATCGTTTGCAAGTTAGTGGGAGCGTGCATTGCATGCAGAAAAAATAATGTAGGGAATATTATTTTTAGTAAAAAATGGCAGGGCGGATATAGGCATAATAAAATATCTGATAAATTAATTATATTTTTCATACTTAATCCACTATACATTCATTTCATAGTATTATGGACAGCAGCAACTTAAAATATGGTGGTGGTGATGAGTTTATAAGCATATCATTTCAGCATGTGTGCCGCACACCTTTATTGTAATCGTAACAAAAAATAAAGTTGGTGATATTTATTTAATTTTATGACGACGTCACCTGGCGCTTATCATATCAAAAGTATAGTAGAGAGAAGGTAGACTGATAGTGTGAGTTATGATTTTTGATATTCATCAAGTTTTTTTTATTTCTGTTATTTAGCATTCTTATTGACCAAGCTGAGATTATGATGATGCATATGATGATGGCTGATGGTGTAATTGATATAAAAAAGGTGCTGAGAGGATGAATATATGACGCACTATTAATATTAATTTAATTATAATCATGCACTTATAAATAAACTTTTAAAGTATGTATGTATGTAGCATTCATTTGATTACCTCATTTCTTAGACCAGTTCCTCCCCCAGATCCGCCACCACTGCTTCCATAATAGCTGCTGGTTAATTGGGAGTAAACGGCAGAGGCTGCGGCAACGCCGGATGATGAGGAGGACGACCCAGGAGGGTTATTATTATTATGACCAAGTTGGGAGGATGTCAACGGGGTGTATATTCCATAATACATTTTATCCTGTTTCTCCACTTCTTGAGTGAATTCAAATGAAAAAAAAAATAATAAAAAAATATTTATTTTAAAAAGAACAAAAACTCTGCCAATTATATTATTATAAAACATTTTTTTCGCCTTTCTCAAACTAAAAATAGAGGATAGGTTGCATTTACATTGGGAAATCAATAAATTTACGTGTTTATCTAACGTGTGGTAATGCAGTTGGAGACAAAAAGAGTGATATGATAATGAAAGGGAGAAGATGAAGTATAATTATGACGTAACAGAAGAAAGAAAAAAAAACGAGAAGTAGCAGGAACCAAGTGGGAACATCATTGAAAAAATAAAATAAAATCCTAATCAACTAGAGACAGTCAAGCAGACACCAAAATCATCATGATCATCGCCATCCTGACGATCGTCATCAAATTCATTTCCTTTTTTTCACCATTATATGACATTAGGTTTATTGGTTTGTTTTTTTTACTTGGTGTCTCATCATTAAAGTGAAGCAATAAATAGAGAGAGAAAAAAGGGGTAGTAGTAGCAAAGTAACAAACAATATCATCATCCGCAGCAGCAGTCATTCCATTTAACCCCAGCATTTACACAAAGTGCTGAGCAGACTACTACTCGACTAGATCCATTTACGTATTTATGAAGCTTTCCAGTAGTACGCAGCAATAATAATGGATCATGAATTTGTGTACAACTAAATACTAAGTAAACACACGCTTGCTTTTTTATCATCACATTACTTCATCTTCTTTGAACTCTTACCTTGTGTGCCATAATTTGGTTCTGAAGGATCATCTCCAGCACTTTGGCGACCACTATTACTAGTAATGACGTAGTAATTTCCATTGCCACTACCATCTCCATTATTTTTTCCAGTTGAAGAGCCTCCAGTAGTTGTAGAGTAGCTCTGTGGCTCCACAAGAATTGACGAATGTCCTGCATCAGTTCCCACGTAATCCTGTAGAGTTGTAAAAAATAAAAAATAAATGTATGACAATGGCATGCTTGTGTATCATGCATATAGGATAAAACTATTTAGGGAGACACACGACATTACTAAAATCTTATAGAAACAAAATGTTCTTGGAGGAAACGACGACGACAGCCAAAAAAAAAGTTTGCTTATCTATGTTAACACAATCTCCTTAAAGTGACTTGTGATAGGAAGGAAGGATGCTTGCATTTTAGGCTAAGGAACGAATAAAAGGACATTGAATTGGAATGGTGTAGTTGTGGATCGAATGAAACAACAAAAAAACTTGATTTGGTTATTAAGCAGGCAAATACAGAGTGATAACATGATCACTTGTAAATTTGTCGTCAGTTTGTCGAGTAACTTTGAGGAATGCTATTTAGACATAAGTTCAATCAATATGCACAGGGTTGTTTCACAAATCAGAACACCTCTCGTATACCGCTGTAAGAAGTAGAGCGAAAGCGTTCTACATTAAAGGCTTGTCGATGAGTGAAAACTATATTACCTGCTGATGGTGATGATGATGCCGTCCAGGCCCAGTTGCCACGGCATATCCATACGGAGATCTATGAGGTGGTGGTGGTGGTGGTGGAGACCCTGTAAGATACTGATTAGCTGCATTGTTTCCTGCAGAAGTGGTATGTCCATTTCTATTTGCATTTCCTCCTCCCCCACCACCTTGATTACTACTATTATTGATACTGGCATAAGTCACGCTTCCATTAGCTTGATGATCACTGGCTGGATAGGGTGGAGGGGAATGATTTGGATATACAGTGGCTGCCGCAACTGCTACGGCAACATTTCCCCCTGCAGCAGCAATGGCTCGTGCAACATCGTAATTGTTTTGATTCGCAACAAAGTTTCGGGCCAGATTCGCTTGCTCAACACCACCACCACCACCACCGGAAGATGAAAGTGAAGTTTGGTGGTGATGATGATGATGGTTATTATTACTGTGATGGTTGCTTCCAGAGGAGGAATGATGACTGTGCCCACCAACACTAGCCGTGGTATTATTAGTCAATGCAGCCAGCATAGTTAGGCTGTTTGATGTTGTTGAAGGAGGAGGAGGAATGCTACTGTTGTGATGCATATTATGGCTATTGTGGGAGGAAGAAGGAATGCTGTTCCGAACAAGGGGCAATGCGCTACCAGCACTGGACACAACGGAAGGAGTCATTTGATCATGCAATGCTGTAGATGATGAAGATGAAACAGATAAACTGCTATATATCTGGCGTTGCTGATGATGCTGCTGTTGATTTTGTTGACTAGTAGAAGAAGTGGTGGTCCTTTGATGAAGTTCCGATTCTGGCTCCTTCTTTATGAAATTTTCGAGGGATGAGGTTGGCTTAACCTGATCGTTGAGGGGGTCTGTTTTTTTTAAAAACAAAGTCATTCATTTACTCCTTTGAATGTGTATAATTTACATCTGGATTGTAAAAACAAAAGTATAAGACATCAGCAAAAATATAGAGAAAAATGTATAAAGGAAGAAGGGTCACATACAATAAATTCCAATGAAGGTCGGTCGGTAGGAAAAGTAAAGAAGTAAAAAGGCGGTGGTTGATAAATAAGTAAATAGGAGTCTGCTGTTGTAAGTGTAAGAAAAAGGTGTGCATTTTCTGTTATGTTATGTAACACACTTGTCTCTATTTTATTCCACTTTCCATCACCGCACACCTTGTAAACCATACCAAGCTTATGGTTCATTGGCGCATGCATGCATACCAAACAAGAAGGAAACATTCTTGTCTTGATGGAGTAATATGTCGCGACAATGGAATCTCATTCATAAAAAGACGACTAGCTAGCAAGATCAGCGTTCTAATTTACGCTTCTTACTTGCCTTGCTTTTAAAAAAAACTGTGCATTGCACTTTTTACTCCCTCTGAATTAAAACTGATACAATTTTTACGGTTCAAGTAAAATGCATCAAGCCAAATACAAGGTTTTGAAATAAATAGATGATTATTTTGCATTTTTTCGACCAATCTGTTGGCATTTGAATGACGTTTATTATACAGATTTTTTTACTGCAATCCATCCAAATAAAAAAAGAATCCCTAGATTTTTGGTTGTATATACAATCCCCAGAAAAAATTTACAATGAGTAGTATGCAGACGAGACTGGATATTATTATGTCATTTTGTCTGAAGACTACCTGAGAGAACGAAACAAGAGAAGGATAAAAAATGTGTGTAGACTGTCTCCACACTGACGACGACAAATTTTGATAAAAAATCCCAAGCATGTCTCTCATCTCTCTCTCCCTCTCTCACCCTTCCTGTCACAATGTCACAGCATTGCCAATCACATAACACCAAAATATATACAGATGAAGTTTCTCAATTCAAAAAAAGTCTGAATAATAAATTCATCAGAACGAAAAACACAGAAGAAAAAAGAGGAACGTGAGTTCGTGAGGATAAAACATTCCATCCTCCGTTCCTGCATAACTATGTAAATACCTCAAAGAGAGTGTCCACTTTTAAATGGATATAAGAATAATATTATGTAAACTTGCTAGTCCCTATGCTGCTTACTTTAACCATCTGTGACGTTGCATGGGTCTAGTTATCCATTACATGCATAGCAAACGTAGGCAACTTTCATTTTTTCAAAAGTATTCTCTTATTAGCATTTTCTTTTTGATTTTCAAGGAAATCAAACAAAAAAGCTGTTTTCAAAAACACTGCTTGTACGTACATGAAAAAGTTCATATGCAAATCAATAAATTATTTTACTTGGACACTTGGATAAATTTTCGCATTTTTATCGTGTTTTTTCTCTTCTCTGAATTTTCTCTAAATACATATGCATTGCGGAAAGTACTGCTAGAAAAATAATAAGTTTGTGATGTACTAGTCAGTAAAGCAGAGTTATAAGTACATCACGCCATATTTACAATATTTTCGATGGATCAAGCAAGCTGATGATGAAAGCTTTTCTGAGTAGTTGGCCAAATCGAGAAAAAAGGTTTGTCATGTTTTCTTGTACTTGCATGCATGCACGCACGCACTACTATACTTTTTTTGACGCAACCAACAACGCGCAATCGTTTTCCCATCAATAATCCTCTCTTCCCTTTTGCTGTTGAGTATTTTCTTCTCTTCTTGTCGTTTTTTTTCACTTGGGTGGCTTTGACATTTCGTTAGCTTTCAAACCTTTTTAGACATCATTATTATATTACCCAATACTTGCCATTCATCATTCTTTCATTGAATCATTCAACTAACTAAACGCAACAGAAGCAATTTGACTTTTTTTACTTACTGCTCGCCCAACTCAAATGAATGCATATTAAGTATATACCTAATGACATGTCATGAAAGGAAAAACAAGCTAGCAAAATGGTCAATTTAAAACTTGACAGTCCTCCTCACTCAACTTTATTTTATGATGGCTCGTTGTTTTGGGAGGAACTACTCAATTACTACTGCAACAACCTAAGCAGAGTAAATAAATTAGGGTGAAAGGGAGGTGAAAAAAGAGTATAAAAGTCAGTGCCGATTATTTAAGTCTGTTTTACTCTAAATGATGACGAGGTTGATCAGTCGTTTTTGTGGTGCTGCCAAAGAATTCCTTTACTCACCACCATCACCACCACCACGGCTGACTAATGAACCATTCTAGTGATATTTCAATTGGAAAAGCATTATTTTACTCTGCTGCTACACACACCTTTTCTTTTACATTCCCCTTCATTGGGTGCACATAAAAAAAATCTTGCTGAAGGTGATTTTTTAGTAGCAAGCAGGTAGGTAAAAAGAGTTAAAGAAGTACTAAAACAGTTTCACGTGAACTTGTTCATGCATCTGAGGATTGATTTTAGTGATGGCAGTAGAAGCCAGAGCTAATTTACAACTTATGCAACAACAAGAAAACAAGCAAAAGGACTAAAAAAGGGTAAAAGAAATGAGTTTTTTTTTTCTTGTTGGTCTAGAAGTAAAAAAGTGTGGTTTTGTGTAGTTTGATCAAATAGTATTAACTTCTTTGGAGGTGGTGGTGGTGATGATGATGACGATGATGGTATTTGCTTCAAAACTGGTCCCATTAGTAGTCCTAGTCTTTTTCTTGTGAAAGATGTTCTTTTTTTCTGTACCGATCGTATCATCATGTAAAACGCAGATGACGTTTGAGGATGATGATTTTTTTACTGAGGAGAATGCCATCATAAAAAACAACATGGGAATAGGCGAGAAGCTCTGAATAATTTATAGGAAAAGCTGGTCAAGTGTTTTTCTTTAGAATAAAAACTCTAATAGCGGTTAGCTGTCAGACAAGATTAGTTTTGGAAAAGACTAAAGAACTCCTTTCTGGTTTGGTTAATGAAGCGAATAAAAGAAACGACTAGAAGGAATTTTCATTTCACCCCAAACTTTTCACTTTTTTCTCGATATCAAATCAATGCAGTGGTTTATCTTTGGCTTGCTTAAAAAACGTAAAAAAAATCGTTTTATACAATCATATGCATAGTTGTTCATTCATTTACTTGTTTAATCCGTCTAATATCTGCTTTGTACACTGCTTTTTTGTACGTTTATTTGTTTATTTTTTTTAGATATGTAGCTCTAATCAAAAAACTAACTTCCCTCACACCCTATCTCCATCTGGCTGTATAAACATTCCTAAAAAATAAGATATTGCACCAACAAGTACGAAAATTACAGTGCAATCGCGTTTTTTGCACTTTGTGCTTGTCTTTTGCATGCACTTTTTGATTATTTTATCAAAGTCACAATAAGCCAATCTTAATTTGTGCTAATATCCCTGCATTTTTAACACTTGCTCAAATCAAATGTTTATTTCTGTTTGTATGAAATGCTTATACTTTTCATCACATGCAATTTTTACACCTTTTATTTCAACGTTGAACGTATTTACTTTACCAATTACCAAACTAAAGTCTAATGTCCTTTATAGTGCTACGCCGCCACAGCAAAATTTTAAATAGCTCCATGTACCAATAGGCGAAAAAAGATTCCATGGCTGGTTGATTGTTGATTTACCGTTCGCGAAAAGCTGGAATAAGTTGTGTTCGTCGATTTCCACCCGGCATCTATTTCTTGGCATCTTTCATAACCCCAAAAACCACATCTAATCTTCTTATAACTTGCTATATGTTAGCTGCTATGTTCATGATACGATGACATATTAATAGAAATGTCAGCACCATCGCAAACAAAAATTATAATACTCTGAAGTGTCATGCAATACAGCAAAAAAATGACTGCACGCTGATTTCACCCAGCTCTATAAAAAATCCCTCATTCATAAGTATAGCTTTGTGTATACTACTTTGAAAACATTTATACCAATGCATACAACTTGTAAATATACAATCAGTGAAATGATTAGATATCATCCCTCCATTTTCCCAAATGCACTGATTACAACTCTGTATATATAAATAAGTTCTATGCATTACTTTACTTTGCATGCACATTTTCTTACTACCTGCTTGCTACAAACGAGTGTAGGTATTTCATTCACTCTTAGTATTTTTTATGCGCACATGCTAATAATATTTTTTGATGTTCATTTTTACTACCCTCCTAGTCATCATCATCATCATCGCCATCACACGACTAGTTGTTTTCGTTTTCGATAAAGACCCAAGGAAGACGAACTGCATTACAACAGCAGATTAGTTTGCATTTTATTTGTGTACCGGTCATGTTTTTGATTCACAAGATGAGATTTAGTTTTGTCAGTCACATTTTGCTTGTAACACTTTCAACTTTTTTTACATCATATTTCTTCAAGATAAGTATACATGTGAATGATGATGATGATGTTACAACTCAACAAACAAGAAAAAAAAAAAAATCAATAAAGTAAAGTCATAAATATAAAATGTAAATGAGGAAAAATTTTCTGCTATTTTGTTCGTAGTAGTATACCTGATGTATATGTATTAATAAAAATATACGACAGGCCAGGTAATCAAATTAAACTGCTATTTAATTGATACTACTCTAATCAAATCAAATATACTACCAGGGAGAGCAGAGAGATTAGAAAAGTCATCATCACCAAAACAAGACGTTTCGGATTATTAATAGTGACAAAAAAGGTAAATAAACAGAGGAAATGATAAACAAGTAAGAAATCAAGCATGTTTAAAAAATAAAACAAGCATGTAAAAAAAGATAAGTATGCACCGATAGCTTCCGTAAATTTTCCATAAGCTAATTAATTAAAGAGCAGAAGAAGAAAAAAATATGTTGAATATCTTAAGTGACCCCGACTGTAGTGTTTCGGGTGGCATTTTCTATTACTACTACTACCAGAAATTTTACGGTAGCTGCATGCATAATATTTATAGGTTTTTTTATTGTTATTGGTTAATAATTGTGTTAAAATTAATGGTATTAGTTTGTCATGCCTTACTTTTATTATGATCCTGCTGAGTGGCACCCATGCTGTTTGCTGTACCACTACTGCTATTACTTTGATGATGATGCTGATTGTTATTATGAGCTGTGTAGTGGATAACCCCACGAGTTTGCAGTTGTTGCTGCTGCTGATGGGGATGATGATGATGTTGCATAGAGGAAGTTGTCACAACAGTTGATGACGAGGACGCTGCATTTGAAACTGTGTCATTGTGAAGCAGCGTTTCGGAAGTGACTATCTTGCTAATTTTATTGCCACTTTGATTAGCGCCAACAATACTGCCAGTGCTACTACTGCTTGTTGTTGTAATAGTGTTACTATTTTGATAAGAAGAAGTGTTTCCCACTGAATTGTGATGAGAAGGGGGAGGTTGGGAAACAGGGACAGAATGATGATGATGCCTGCTTGAAGACACAACGGAGGAGGATGAAACAGGAGAAGCTTGCGCAGTGTCAAATCCCCCGGCGTTATTACTGGTAGCTTCAGATTTCAGGTCAGCCGCGTGTATACGAAGCTGATACTCTGTCACTGGCTTGCTGTCTACAGAAATTGATGATGACGACAACGCTGCCGACGCTGAACTTGTGATGGTGGTGGTGGCAGTAGTACAGGCATTGTTATCCATAGAAGATGGCAATGGTGATGTAGTACTATTATTATTGTTGCCATTATTTTTCAAAGGTATGATTCTATTCGTATTTGTGACAAGATGGATTGTTGACGTTGTATTATTTGGATGATTGTTACTGTCTCCGATAGTGTCATCATCGCTGTCTTCTTTCATCTCCACGTCATTTCCATTTCCTTCTTCGTTCTGATGACTGTTCTTTCTTAAATCAACTCTTTCCGGTTCCTGCTCATCTTCCGGTGAGACACCCGCCTTTATACTAGCATCACCACCACCGGTACCACCACCAACGCCATCATCATCGTCGTCGTCGTAATCAGTTTCCTTACGTTTTAGTCCTCTTGTCTCTTGTTTAACTTGCTGGTGAACCTCACCCAAATGCTGGGATGCTGTTGCTGCGGAAGAATGTGGAGGTGATGGATGCATACGATTTTCTTCTTCCCCTGTCTCACGTTTCCCCACAATCATTGACTGCGGCTGCTGGTGATCTTCCTGCTTTGATTCCACTTTTATATTGTCTGTTTTCACGTCTATACAGACACTGTTAGTGGACCCTACATGTTGAGATGATGGTAATTTATGACTGTCACTGTTATTATTGTTCTCAAAATCCTCAATACCGTCTTTGTTCGGGGTAGTATTAGCAATCCCATTGGGGGCTGTTGTTGTTTCTACTGGACTTTTGTCCATTTTTACGGTGATTATTTGCTCCAGGTCAGCAATAAAGGGAGATGAGAAGTCGCCACCACATGTGGAGTTATAGTATTCTCTATTGTTAGCAGTAGCAGCAATTTTAGTACATCGCCCAGGATAAATGCGATGTTTATTTGATGATTGATGAAAGTAAGATTCCTGGGGTGTGGAGAATCGTTTCAAAAACTCAGACTTAGGAGTAGCAGCAGTAGTAGTGGTGGTAGTGGAAGAAGCAAGCAGACTCATTTTACAAACAGTTTTTACTATTTACAAGCGTCTAACAAAATTACAACTAGTGTGAATATACTAAAACGAACAAGATTCGATCAAAACTGTCTCTTTATAGCTACAACAACGACAAAAAGAAGAACAAAAACGCACACAGATTTTCAAAAATCGAATCGCTTTTGTGCGAATACAAGACTACTTATCAATACCAAAAATTATTAATAAATACTTTTTTAGGAGTTTTACCACGTAAGAAGCTGAACACACTTGCTGATTGTGAAGAATGAGGGAAAATGAATATTATTGAGCAGCGGACGGAAACAATTAACAATAAGACAGGCAACGAAGAATATCATTCACAGAGACATATTATCTACTAAAGATAACTATCATTCATACATGTGTATGTACCTACCTCCATAAGGCTGTACATACATACATAAATACCTGGGTATATGCGGTAAGAAAAATAATGTAGATATAAATATTATGAATATAAGTGTCACAACTACTACTAGTGAAAAATGGTATGAAAATGAATCACTTTATTGATTCTACCAAGTCTGTGTAATACTTTAATACAGCGTGTCATGTCATAAATACAGCTAAATGCCATCATCGCTGTCCTAAGTTGCAGCGGATTTTACCTTGAAATTTGATGTCTCTTCTCTTTTGGCGGTGCATATTTACTTAAGAACATCCTTTACTAAATGAGTGTAAAGTTAGTATAAACGTCGGTTGTTACTCATTTGTACACTTGTGTATATGATTCAGTGAAATAATTAAGTGAAGTGGAATTACATCCATCAAAATATATTATAAAGCTCATTATAACATAACTAGGCTTAAAATTTAGGTATTTGGTCTATAAATGATGAATCATTTATGCACAGAACAGCAACGTGGCAGGCTGGAATTACCACAGCTTAAAAGCAATATTCATCAAGTAGGATGCATGAGGATGAGCATAAGAAAGGGTGTGGACATGTTTGCTTTTTTTATTGTGTAAGCGAAGAAGGGGTGAGAAAATGAGTTTTTTACGGATTAGCGTGCACATGTAAAACATGTGTGGTGATATTTTCGTACTGTTAGTGTACGTGTACTTGTGTGTAAATATGTGCGTGTGTTTCTGATGATGCTTTGAACTAAAACTATAAGGCAAACTCATATTTATTTTGAAAATTTGCGACAACAATCTCTCTTTCAGAGGTAGCCTATATGGCATTGTTTAGAATTGGACATATTGGAACAGAAGCAACTTTTATCTGTTCCAGAGTACCTGTTTCGAACAGTTTTCCCTTTCCTGATGTTATTGCATGTACGACATTCAGCAATGCAATAAAAATGTACTGGTGTTTAACGAAAATCCAATTTTCTGAATTCACTCACCAAGAAAATGAAAAAGTGACGGAGAAGAGTCGACCAGATACTTGTCAAAGTTCTAAATTAATTGGTAAAATGTAATTTTATCATTTTCAAATCATTAAACCTATAGCCAATATTGTTGCCCATCGCGTGATGCAACTGTTTCCCTGCGCTATATTTTCCAATTACACTCTCCTCCAGCCCCATCTCGGCAACCTTATATTCTCATTGTCTTGCCCTACGCTTAAAAATAAAAATGACGACTTTTAAGCTACTCACAGAACCTAAACTTGGTGTTCCGTTTTAGAAGCAAAACAAATAACACAATGCATGCAACTTTGTATTATGTAAATTGCAATATCAGTAAATATTAGACAGTTATATTTGCTATGATAATACTAATAATGATAATCAAAAATAGTACCAACAAACAGCAAATTAGCATGCTAAATGACTCTGATATTGCTACTTGTTACACATATGTGTACCGACAAACTTGCAGTCTCTTAACTTAATAACTCATTTACTGATTTTCACATTCTATCAGCATTTTTTATCCTGATTTTGGCTAGCAAAAATGTGTGTACCTTCAATCGTAAAAAATAATTTCTCATGCAAACGCCTGCGGATGGCCTAGACACTACATTTTACTGAGCTGATTAGTAAAAATAAATAAGATTCTAATAAGCATAAATACCGACCATATTACAACCAATTTTTTCTATTTTGCTGTTAATGCCACAGCAAAAAGGTCATGTAATCTGATCTATCTTTCTAGAGTAGTATCGTCTCATCGATAACAAAGAATGATACCTAATCTGTGATCTATCTGTTGCTGTATCAGTGTATTATGGTGATATTGCACCTGAAAACCATCCTCAACCCTCTTAGGGTCACACACACACTGCTTTATACACACTATCTTCCGTCGGGTGGTTGTTGGGTTCGTAAAAAAACGATAATCATAATAATTTTTTGATTATGCATTTTATCATCATCAGCAACACACACCACTTTAGGCTATCTTTCAGTATCTTAACTAATAAAATGCAGGCGGTGGTCGGGCCGCCATTGTATTAAAAATGCTTTGCATCAAAATTAACCGTGCCAGTGACCGGTAGTTTTTTGTTATGGAATGAGAAACAAGTTTGCAATATTGCATTACATAATAATATTTTGTAAACGTGTACACAACAACGACAACAAAAAACAGTAAGCCCTTCACAAAGTCTACAAAAAAAGAAACAACATTTTTACTGTTTACCACACACAACAGCAAGTTTTTGTGAGTACATTCATCTACGTCCACCTTTTTTAAAGCAAACATTCACCAAAAATAGATCATGGTAAAAGCAAAAGAGAGAAAAATATTTCGCAGTGGTCATCTCAAGAAACTTTGACATTCATAAAGCAACACATGAATTTGCGACCAGAGTCAATAAAGCCAGTGAAAATCCGTAAAGAAATGGTTACCTTTTTACTAGTTATCAGTTTTTTTGTTCAGGACTGCACCGCTCCACTACTACGACAATGATATCCAGTGAAGCCGGGAGGATGAAGGGCGGAGCACCAACGTCTTTGTCTCTCTAATCGGTCTGCTGGGATTTGGCTTATTCTTCTTCTTCTTGGCTGCCGCTCGCTCGCTCAATTTGTGGTTATCTTAACAATTAAAGATATCAAACTTTTTTATATTTTCTTTCTAATTTACTTTTCACGATTAGAAATCACTATCTTATATTTTGTCATTATTCTATCAGTTTGTTAAAGTAGTAATCTCTCTCTCTTTCGTTCTACAATGTTTTGTGTCAAAATAGTGTAGTATATCATAAG
>JAHZMZ010004541.1:0-11276 GCA_027743805.1 Lepidocyrtoides sp. E14 | reverse complement strand
ATGTCTACCAGCAAAACATGCACACTGACAAGTAACACCGGCTGCAAGCATGCTGGCAAAAACTACCCAACATTTTTTTTGCCATTCCGAACTACTCACACAATTTTTCTTATCTGTTTATAATTATAATAAATATTTATAATTATTTAGCACAGCGTATCCCTTTAATAGTGCCCGTTACATTATTATCATTCTTATGCATTTCAGAGCATTTTCTCTTGCTAACCAACATCCCATAAACTCAATCTTTCCATCTGTTTTCTCCTCTCGTCATGATCTTCTTCTTTTTAATAAACTTGTCTCGCATTTGTTCTCATTTTTATTTATTTACCTTTACCTCTCTTTCGTTCTCCCTATTCTAAATACCTCACTTTCACCACTACGCTGCTGCTGCTGTATCAAATGGTTTGCGGTTGGCTGGTGCAAGATAACTGCATGACGGGTTACTTGATACTTGATTTTCACGTCTTCATTTTCATCGTCTTCATCATATCGTAGGAACACCAACCAACCAACCAGACAAACAAAATACCAGCTCTCTCTCTCTCTCTCTCACATATTTTTTTTCCTTTACACTCAACGCTCAACAATAAACATATAGCTGCACATATTAATATTACCGTGCAGACGGCAGACTTTCTTTTCCAGCTTAAGCCCATAATTTTTTTCAGTAGTTGCTGCACCAGTAAAAGGAAAATGAGAAGCAACTGTCCTCACGGTAATTGATTTACGACGTTACTAGTTAAACACTAAACATATGTTTCTTTTCCTTCTTTCCTTCCTTCTTCATCATCATCCCCCGACATATTTTTTTCCCCTCTGTGTTCACTCACAGGACACCTTACCTACATTCCTATAAAACAGTAGTAGTAGCACAGAAAAAAAACTACATAAAGGTTTACCTTGCTTCCTTTCTCCCTGTCTTGTCATCTTATCCTTCCCTTTCCACATTCCCGAAACCAAACAGAAACTAAAAAAAAAACTTACCATTAGATATTTTTGTACCGTTTATACACTTCTTTTCATCGTGTTTTCCAAAGCAGCAGTACTCTTGATAATATGGTAGTAGTAAAAATGTAAGTTTTTTTTTGAGAAAAGAAGAAAAACTTGTTTCTTTCTATCGTTCTCCAGTTATTTTTCCCGCATTTCATACGAACTTGTAACGGATGGAGGAAAAAGAAGAGAAGGAAAGTAAAAGTGTATTTTCTCCTGGGAAATTCCCTCCTGCTTTTTTTCTCTCGTTTACATAGACTTGACTTTTCTCATTATGTAACAACAACGTTGTATACATGATGATGATCATCGTCATCATGACCATCATGATGATGTGGAAACAAAAAAAGGGGAAAAATTTTTTTCTTCCTTTTATTTTTTAACTCAGTGACAAATTTTATTTTTGTGGGGTTTCCAGTGCATATAAAGCTTTCCGCAAATTATGATCACAGTTATTGCTGTCAGTATGCAATATTTAAATAAAACTGGAACACTGACTTACTGCTTCATTGTAATACATACATATAAAATCATCATCATCATTACACTGTGAATAAGTTCATGAGAATATTTTATTAAATACTTTGCCAGTTGAAGAGTTAACTGTTTCAATTTAAAACCTAACGTAAAAACGAACATGGAAAACTTTTTGCCTCTTTAAAAACAGGCTCATTACAGTTCACACTTCGTTTGTACGCCTGCCCGGTTCAGATAAGCATTTAAATTTTTGGAGATATTGTTAACCTGTTATTAAGCTACGATTTGCAAAATTAATTGGTAAAAACTTTGTGAAGTTAAAAATCTGGCAAAATGTTAATCTCTTCTTGTGTCTCTGCTTTGTAAATGGAAATTACTACTAGCAATTTTGCTTTCGATCCTGTCACTGTGACAATTAGAAATAATTACGGGTAACGTTGAAAAACAAGGTTTAACTTTACGAGGGTAATGAGGATAATGATGATGATGACTTTGCAAAGATCAAAGAGTTCTAGCGTCGTCGTTATAAATACATAGGTATATGTGTATCTATTCATTCATTTGTAAATCTCCCTAGTTTTTATGATGATGAGGACGAGACAGAATGATGAAAGGAAACTTCAACTTCTGCTAGCGTTTTCCTTCCTTTCACATGTAAAATTTTACTTTTTTCCGGGTTACTTTGTTTAAACAGAAATAATTTATGCTGATTTGTTTAACTTGAATAATGAAATGACGACTCAGTGATAATTAAGACTACCTGCCTAAAAAATCTGGGATGTATAATCAGGTCTGTTTGATGAAGATATATGCAATATCAGCACTTGTTATGATTCTTTAAAATTTATGGCACTTCCACTCGCCAACAATTTCCTGCTTACTCTAAATTACAACTGACTAATTACAAAATGTGTAGGTAAATATTTACGTCATGCAAATAAAATTAAACTCGCAAAAACGCTCGGCTAATTTTGCTTCTTACATCTTATCTGTAATTCACCATGCCTATCGTTTGAAATTCCAAGTAGGCATATATTGTAGCCAGCCAGTCAAAAATGAGAGATGACAAGGAAACTTAAAAAAGGAAGAAAGGACTATTTGCAATTAACGTGGGACAAATCTAATGTTTCTTCAGCTGTAAATTAGAGAGCATAACAAATATTTATGAGCAAAGTATATTATCCTGCTTTCTTTGTCATGACATCACTCATTAATTATTCGCTGTTTTGCGTTAGCAGAAATCGTTTTTTTTTTCATCTGACAGGGAGGTTAATTGTTTCCCACTTTCCTTGTCGTGTGATGTTTTTGGGTGTAGTAGTAAGATAATCGATAATATTATTGGTGTTGTTTGTGGGGCTAGAAGAATAGCAATGAAAGGAGATGGACAAAGGGAAATAATTGGAAAGAAAGAAAAAGTTCACAACATTTTAAACTTATTAATGCTGACCCAAGTCCAAGTGAAATAATATTTTATGATTGTTGCCCAAGTTGTTGGTAGCATTATTTGCGTAACATTGATTTATTTGGCGTAGAAAAAAAAATTATTGTCACGTGTGGTTTGCTGCGGTCTAGCTGTCAGTTATAATCAACTGACTAAAAAGATGAAATAATGGGACTGCCCAGCAAAAATTTACCGAATGCAGTCGCCCTTCTGACTATTTTTCTGCTGCATTTATTCTGCAAAGGTAATAATAATAAGTAATAGTAAAGGCGGATTAGTTTACTTTGCTTACATAACAATTTTACTATTACATTAAGCTATTTGAAAAGGTGGTGGTGTTTTTGGTCGTGTCATGCTCATGCATGCATGCAGTGCATGTCTTGTGCGTGGCGTGACTCGGAAACATAGACAAACAAAAACAAATTTATGGGATAGTGGGTTCTCTCCTTCGAAGAAAAAAAAATCCACTCGACTCCGTTGCTACTACTACTACTACTCCACCCCATTCATTGTCACCGGTAGTGGTGGTGGTGATGGTATGGTGGCAATGGCAAGGTGGAGTGGGTAGGGAGGTCATGATGGTAGCAGTGGCACTTTTAAAGGTGAGTGGTGTGCATGTCGCAAGATTTTTTATATGCGTTGCGTGCGTGCAATGGAAATAAATACTACTGCTAATAATAATAATGAGTTTGTTGGTTGGTGAAATCAAAAATGAAAGTGACATGGAGTCATAAATACTAAGGGAAATTGGGGGATGTGAGTAAAAAAAGTGGAGTAAAGTAGCGAGGTTAGTAGAATGCATGTCTTTTCAGTCAACTGTAAGCATGTAATATATTGGCTTGTAATTATGTTCAGCAAATTGCATTACACAGTGTATACAGTAAGAAATGCGTAAAAATGCAAAATTTGCATTGAAAAGCGGTAATAAAATTTTTAGGCTAGTGGTGAGCTAATTTGGGGTTTCCTTCTGATTTTACTAGGTTGGTGACTTGTCCAATCCAGAGTTGCGGCTATTGACTGATCAGCTAAGTAAAATTATGTATAGTGGTAAGTTTAAACGTAATTAACCCTCAAAGTTGGACATTATTGGAAAAAAATAGTAAATACGGATTATGATTAAATGCCATTTTTATCTTAATCAGGGAACAGTGCTCAGGTTCAGCGTTTATCATTACAAGCAAAAGGTAACTGCTATCTAACCAACTAATTATAACAAGCTTTTTCCACATCTACTCTCCCAACTTTAATCACAAACTTTTACTGGAATAATGGACTAGAGAAAAAAAGTTTGAGACATTATGGTACACAAAAAAGAAGAGAAATTTTTACTATAACTGCAAATAAGATTTTTCTCATTTGAAAGAAAAATGATGTCTTTCTATTCCCATCACAATAAGGAAGAAAAAAACTTTTTTTCTTCGTGGTATCATTCTAAAAAATTATTATTGTATGCATTGCCATCTTTAAACTTAATCTACTCCATCGTAATCATCTTCTTCGTCATCATCATCATCATAATTCCAATATTGCCATCATCATTGTCAATTCCTTTACCTTTTTTTTACCCACTATCCTTTCCAACCTTAACGAACAACCACTTCGTTTTCTCTTCATTAATCTTTCCAATCGTTCATTCCCTTCAGTTTTTCTGCAGCTCAGTTTCATGTTTTATTTAGAACTACTTATACTTACATTTTTAATGGATTCGTTTCAAACCTAAAAATACGAAGGCATGCCAAAGCTTTCCTCTCTGTATGTTAAGAGGAGAAATACGTCTCTTCATGCTTATTATAATTCAATTTCCGTCTTTATTTCGGTGTTCTGTCAGTGCTCCAACTAGTGGCTACAAAGAGCAATGCTACTTGGTCTATCTGAAAAAATACAGTTTGGAATGGTGGTGCTTTTTGTACGAGTACTATGAAAAAAAGAAATCTTTTTTTTTACTTCAAAAATAGTGTATGTGACAGATCAAGTGAAAAACCACTTTGAGCAAAAGAATAAATCTCTTTTAAAGAAGATGAAGACGAAGGAAAGAAGCAACAACAGTGAATCTCTTTTTATCAGTAAAACTCTTAAGGAAGGTGGCATAATAATAATAATGCACGTCGTCGTATGTCCTTTTTCCAACCAAATTCACTCAATTTTTTTTGTCTCCCAGAAGGTGAGTTTTAAATAAGTGGGAAAGTGATACATCTTTCAATTCACTTCACTTCAAACTACCTTTTTTCTTTCCACTTTTTTTACCTGTATGTCCAGTCCATTATTTCCTGCTACAAAGACATACATCTCCAAAATCTATCCATGTATTCGGTGATCTTGAATCCACTTCAGAAGCAGCAACAACAACACCGCACAGGAAAAGTGGACAGGTGTCCGACGTGTTATTCCCAATCCCAAACCTTCCATCTTTCTTCCAAATACCTCTTCTCCTTCTGTACTTTCATTCTATTATTGTCACATTGCAGATAGATCACATACACACAATAATGCACACGAGAAGATATATGCTTTTACGGATTATGTAATATTTTTTACCTTTCTCTCCTGTCGCTTCTTTACTCTTCTGTCCAGAGAGAGTTAAGATTTTAAGTGAAATGGACAGATACAGGACAAAAAAGAAAGAAGAAAAAGAGGCAACCAGAACATGTAGAGAATTCCGTTTTTTTTCGACAACGGAACACTGGAAAGTAGATATATATTTATGTAATGCGGGGACAAAGTGATCTTTGATCCCAGAGAAACTGACTTGCAAGATCTTGTCCGCCACCACAGCCTACTCTCACTACTGTCACCTAACAGACTATTCATATAATATGTATGCTTCCCAATTCATGCTGCATTTTTTTCTCTAAAGAAAAGGGAATACTTTTGAAGAGGAACGTATGCTTGTGTGATATAATATAGTGAATGAGTGAGAGAGAAACCAAGTGTTTGCTGCTACTGGTGGTAAAGGTGTATCGGTTTTTTTATTCGAAACATTTGTTACTTTCGCGAGACTTTTTTTCTGGAGGGATAGATGGATGGACGGCTTTAACTTGTCTGCTGATGTCTGTGGGTTCGTCCACTTTTTTTTCACTAACGCAAGAAAAGTAAGATGGATGGATGGTGGCAAGGGTTTGGAATTGTTGTGGTGAGCAAGCAGGAAAAGAGAAATGAATGGAGAGAAAGAAAGATGAGCAGATAAGAAATGTACAAGATACACGGTCAATGCATTGTATATCATCATGGTTATCATCATTACCGTAGCAATAACGCAACGTGTGCATCAAAAAAATAAACAGCATAAAGAAAGCGACTGTGGAAGGAAAAAAAGTGAAGATGAGATGCAACACAAAAAAGTTCTAAATAAGCGCAGCATTATTTGCTGACGGCATGGCATCCAGACAAAAATAATGCATATTTTTCTGGTGCTCTGTGTACTCTATAACTGTAGTGATCCATCTTGATCCACATGATTAACTTGAGCCTCTTTTGAAAAATAAGGAAATGAATAGTACTTTATGCGACGTAAATTGTTACTGCAGGGTCAGGACTACCATGCAGGAAGCAAGTGTTGTGCATAATTTTGCAACTATGCTGATACTAAAATATCTGAACAGAAGGTAGTCAAAGAAAGGGATTAGATTGACACCCGGGTTCTAAATGTTGAATGGCCCACCGTTAATCTTTGACATTTTGAATCGGCTATTTATTTTTAACACACTTGCAGCCTTCTTTAAAATGCAGGTAGATTCCACAATCGCCTATGCCTACATTATGCAAATTACAAAGTATTTAGCCCCAAATTCACTTAAGCGTTGTCAATTCTGGTTGAATATTTGAAAATTCCTTGACGTCATATAACTTTTTAAAGTAGGTTTTCCTCTGAGAAGCATTAGCGGGAGCAACTGTAGTAGTATCATCATTATCATCCGAGGATGGTCCTCCAATAAACAAGGAGGAAAGCAACAAGCAAGTTATTTGGCATGAGATAGTAATGTGCAAGCATTCCAAATTCCAACGTACCTAAATTATTATTATTATTGTTTTACCATTTCCCTTCCCTTCAGCTTTTTCCGTTCCGCTCAATAATTTGCAGTAGTTTCTGCACTTGGCTTGGAGAGTGAAGTCAGCAGAGAGGAAAAATGGAGAAAAGGTCGGTTAAGCTGACTAAAGGCACGGAAAAAGGCAATGACATTTGTCGAAAAGTATTACAATTACCATGAACAATGAAATGAAAGTTTTTCTTTCCTTACCTTACTCTTCCTCCCATCTCTCTTCTCCAAAGAAATTGAGATTTTAGGCAGTAGCAGTAGTCCATATCTAAAAAAACCAAGCTGGCGGCGGTGATGGTGTGGAGTGGATGAAACAAGCAAACAAATACGTAAAAAATACTACTGTCGCTACTTATTCCACCACCACCACCACACCACTACTACAACTACATACTTATTATTATCATTCTGTTATTTGGCTGGTGGTCGACTAACTGTGACTAGTTTACTTTCTTTTTTGTCTGCCGGATGGTCCGTGTACGCATTTTTCTCTTTGTTTCTTCCTCCTTTTTTATTGTCATTGGTAACTGTTTTCCATTCATTCAGCCATCCAAACATGCCACCACTTCCACGGCTGCCACTGTCGTGCCACCGTTACTATCCTTTAGCTAATATCATTAGCTTTTTATTATTTTTTGTCAAACAGTCCACCTCCACCACCGAAATGACAAAAGAAACAAAACATCACGACAACATGCTCTATTACGTAAGTTTTCTCCTCCTAAACTAAGGAGGATAATGCTGTTCTCGTTCTGTTTCACCCTGGCCTTTTCCCGCTATTTAATAAAAATGCAGCTATAAACAAGCAGCAAGGCAAAAAAAAGATAACAAATTCCATGGGAGTTTCTCTGTTCCCTTTTCATAGTGTCTTCACCGTCATCATCATCATCATAGTCGTCATCAGCAAGGAATAGTCTGGTGTAGGTAAACCAAGCCAAAAACTATATTCCTTTTTCCCTTCTCTTCGTTCGGTCCGGTCATCTGCTACTGATTTTCATGATAATGATGACTATCATGTCATTGTCCCTTGATGACCCATGTTATTAGGCTGCGTGCGCTGTGTGTATGCGTATAAAATTATACTGGTCGCAGGTCATTTACTTCTGTTTAAAATATCCAGTTAATACAAGTTATTATTATTACGTAGAGTGTAATCAGTGGTAGTGGCTGTAGGGGAAAATACATGCGAGATACGTACAAGCACTTTCACTTTCTAAAGTGGCATGGTGATGATGATGATGATGATGATGAGCTAGAGACATGAAAGAGTCGGATGATCATGCTGATGACCCACCAGTAGAAGAACCATGCCACCGTATCTCCCTCAGCGTACATGTCTAGTCCACTTAAGTATGTATGTATTTACTAAAGAAATAAAGTTTCTTTTTACGTTAATTCATTCAACAGTTCCGCTCATGACAATCTATCTAGCTTCTTTTGGAACAGAGGAGAATGTTAAGTACAGCAACAAAATTTCCTAGAACTGCTACTGATGATTTTCTGGCAATGAAAAAAATAGGTAGAGAACTTGAAATAGGTACATATTATGTACATGTGCTTATTATTGAATTTACTCAAGTCATCATTACCATCGTAATTTATTTTTTTCCCTTTCAACTTCCCCGTTGATTTAAACAAGTAAGAAGAAATGTTTACAATTTTACGTAACATTTCTCAGGTTCTTATTGGCTGATTGTGTGAGAGCAAGAAGAAGAGAAAGTGAGAGCAATAATGTTTTTTTTTGGTTCGTTACGTGAATATAATACGGTAGTGGTGGTGGTGGTGGTCTTCGTCGTCGTGCCAAATAGAAGAGCACGTTGATCAGTAGCAAAGCCAGACAGAGTAAAAGGGTTTTATATTTTCCCTTGTGCTTCTGCCACTCAACCACTCTTCTTTCCCATTTCATCCATTCACCTATCCATTTTAGGGTAGAGAAAGAAAAATGAATAGTTTGCATGTAATGTGGGAATTTGTGCAGGTGAGAAATAGCCAGAAGCACTATATGGCATGACATGGCGGCGGCAGCAGTGGCACAAGCACAAGTCGTTCAATTTCCACAGAGGGAAAAGGGAAAAATGACAATTTTCCTGTGTCTGCAGCAGCCTACCGTTTGTTTTTGCGTGGCCTTCTTCTTTCTTCTCTGTCATGCCATAATAACAAAATGCTTTTTCCTCTCTCTGTCTTTTACTTTCTTTCCCTTTGAAAAAGGTTACATTTTCTGAAATAAAACCAACTAGCTACTTCAGCTCAGCTTAGCTCTTCTCAGTATACTTGTATGCGTACGTCTTTCCCTTACCCTCAGTTCTCCTTAAAAACATAAACACATAACGGCACAAGTAGCATGTAAAAAGATGCCATTACAATGGCGTCACATCATCAACATCGTCACCGGTACAAAAAAATATTTTGCTGGCGGCGACGGGTAACTACTACATCTGCCACATTGTGTCAAGTGAAATACGAAATAAACCCTTTTCTCGCTTCAAGAGGATCACTCAACTTTGAACAAATGCTATTTGCTCCTTTCAAAACATACGTATGTAGTTACATGACTAAGCATACTATGATGTCACCGACTGTTGGTTGCTGAATCGGCTTCATTTTGGTGACTACGACGATAGTGATAATGATGAAGACCATGAATCATAACTACGGCTTTAAAAAGAAGGATAAGAAACGTGTCAAAATAGTTCAGAGGAGCATCAAAATTGTCCTTTCAAATTCATGGAACGAAAATTTTGCGAAAAAATGAAAAGTTATTTCTGTACTGTTATCATGCGTGCAACTTAACTGCTGACCTGTAACGTCAGTAAATACACCGTATGTAACAATTTGAAAATAATGATGCCTCTTTTGCTTTTTTTCCAGAGCTCTCATTGCAAAGCAACCATGCACAAAGAAATGTACTACAAAGGTAAGCAAAAATAGATTTTTTAACCAAAATTTGTAGTGTTACTAGGACAAATAAATATGCAGCAGATATCCACGTTGGTTGGTTGATTAGACCAGACCAGGTCAAAGATCTTAAACTATTTATCAGTCTAGTCGTAAGCAAAAAAAAGACGACAAAAAAATGTAACGTGCACTTTCTTTTAAGCATGTACTGTGCAGCTTTTCCTATCCTCCAGTTAGTGCTCGCACAAGTTAGAAAATAATTATGACAAACGACCACCATAATAAAATTTATTTTGAGTAATTTGCCGTCCTGGTAGCAATAATGCTGTTGTTTATGCACCATATTTGACCAGCAAGAAATGAATTGTGCATGATCTCGGCTTGGCCTCAAGGCCAGTGGAATGTTCGGTTATAGCTTTGCATGCTTAACTGCCACACTTCATCTAATTCACCCCAACTGTATTTACATGAAATCATTGACACATTCGGGTCAAAAACATTTTGCTGCTTTATTGATATGTACCGTCTCGTCGTGTGTGCTCTATCATCCCCATCACAAAAAACATTGTCATAATAAGCATAACCTCCGCATTTTGTTTATTCTCAATTCTCATCCATTCTGTCCAATGAACTTGTCGAAGCTATGGTAATATGATGATGCTACACGCTGCTTAGAATTCACAGTCAGCCACCACACCACACCACAAACACCTCCACCACCGGAGACAGATAAAGTTGCATGTTTCCTTGTGTCATGCCACTTCCCATATTTATTTACCATGCATGATAATCTATTCTGCATTCACACTCACAAATTTTTTCCCCATTCTCCAACAACAGTCAGTCATACTAAAATGTCATGCACTGCAGACTAAAGTACGTTTTCAGCTACATACATTAAATACCTTTTCTCCCTATTGTCTTTTTCTCTGTCTGGAGGGCATCCTTCTCGCTTCCTCCCTCCATTTCCAGTCATTGTCCTCCTTCATCCATCCACCCATAAATATATCTTCCATCTTTCTCTCTTTTTAATATTATGCTCTTCTCCCCATCATATTTACTCTATTTCTCGCCTTTATTTCGTATACCTATCCAAGCTCAAAAGGCCCATGAATATTTCACACTCTCGTCATCTTCCACATCCCTACCTTTTTTCCTCCCTTTCTTCACATTACCCGAAAACAACAACAAAAAAAGTAAAAATTCAGAAGGGATCATCATCGTCAACTACTACTCCTTCACTACATAGTCTCCTTTTCTTCCATATTATTATGATGTTCCTAATATTCATACACTGATGACCATGATTCGTGTAAAAAAACATACGTAATAATAATGTAAAATGTTACACTGGGTCTGATCATGTCTCCCTCAAACGAAACTACCTTTGTTCCATCTTGCTATATTTTTTTTACCTCTCCGCCTTTCTCTTTTCC
>JAHZMZ010004540.1:0-15874 GCA_027743805.1 Lepidocyrtoides sp. E14 | reverse complement strand
GTGAGGAGTTGATGCTGCATGGAAATTGAAAATCCATAAGACCATTTGATTCTAAGGTTAGTACGTGCAAATTGAAAAGAATGTGGTGGTGGTGGAGGTGGTGGTGTTGGTTGTGAGCAAAAATTGTTTACCATGCATGAGGAAAAGTCTTCTTTGCCCTCTTTATTTTTATGTCTGACCATTGAGCTGTGTGAATTTGGTTAAATAAGCTGTCAGCAACATGCATTTTTTTTGGTCAGAAGAGTAAGTAACTTTCTCCTGAAATTTGCTCGAGATTGGAACAATTTCCTTGAAAAACCTCTTTTGACATATTGCCAATTGTAGCTTTAGGCAAAGTGTCATAAGAATCTTGAAAAAAAGGTGAAAGAAACGAAAACTACTTGTAAATATTCCATGCTGAACGAAAGAGAATTGTGATGATGATAATAATAGGAAAATGGAAAGGTGTTTGAAGTCACTTACGAAAATGTGCTGTCAGAATTTTTTATTATGATCGTCGTCATAATAATAAAAAAATGACAAGCTTCGTACTTATTTTTGTTGGAAATTGTGACTGTGTAAAAATGAATGAATGAATGAATAACGCTGACGGTGATACTTGCATAATAAATTATCTGGCCTACTGCACGGCCACTGTTTTGCAAGTGGAAAGTTTTTTTTGAAAGAAAATGATTTGATGAAATTTTTTTCTATGAAAAGAAAGAAATAAAAAGTTCAAACTAACTGCCTATTTGTACTAATAAAACACACACGTTTCAAAGGATACAATAAAGTAGAAGGAGAATAGATTGTGCATGTTTCGTGCAAATAATGCAACCCGTTTTCTTTCTTTTTCTGCCTCTGCAAACATGTTTGTCTCGCCTTTTCACTTGAACTGAGATCAAAACGGTTACAAAGGTTTACTTTTTGTGTAGTAGAGTTGGTGTTGGTGATGATGAGTAAGTGTTCTTATTTCAGGCATAGTAATGAAGCAATTACAAAGAAGATTGTCATGACTGATGACGCACGGCATGGTTAACCATACTACTTGAAGGAAAGAAGACAGACTTTTTTTTCGTATCCTTCCTTCAATTCTATTCCACTGCATCATCATCATCACTTATGAAACAAACCACCATGCAATGTCGTCATCATCACTATCTTTTTCCTTTGTTGATTATGTACTCCTCCTTTCTATCCAAGTACCTGTAAACTTAAGTAGGTAGTTTGTAACAAAAGCAACCTTATCATCAATTCACGCCAATCGTTTGCTGCTTCAATCTTTCTTTTCTTCAAGTTTCCCTATATCGCAAACTTATATTATTTCATTGGAAAAGAAGATGCACTATTGTAAACATAGTTTCCGTTTAATAGTTCGACTTGCTGATTTCACTCTTTTCTTCTGATAAAATATTGCACAGAGGGAAAATGAAGTACGTAGTATTTTTTTCTCTTATCATGTCTGCTTTCACTTTGCACGAAAAGTAAACCAATCCCTCTTCCTTTTCCATTCTCTCTTCTTGATACAAAAAAAAACATGTAGCATCCTGAAACCGAAGGAAGGAATTTGTGTGGGTTTCCTGCAAAAAAAAACATACACTTTTGGTAACCTGCACAAATGCAATATTATGCGCCTGCAATTTCTTCATAGCAAGTGTTGAGATTCAAGAAAATGAAACTGAATATAGCAATACATGTTGTCCGTATGAACAACTTCATTCTTGTGCACGTTCTCCATCCCATTCATCCATGGTAAATATGCAAAAGTTGAAAATTTAATATGCAAGTGGATTTGTTCAATTCGTATGCAGTCATACTCCAAACTCCAACAAGCATCACCAGCATGTTTACATAATTACTGTTGCCTGCCAAACATCAATACTATTCCGCATATCACCAAAAAATACTCATGTTTCTTCCAAGTCATTTCCAATTGTCGTCAAGAAGAGAAAACGAGGAAGAATTACTGTATGAATCTACGACGACAAGTTTTCTCGTCTTGCAAAAGGTTTATAATGATTCTACGAAACAGTGGAAACCACATGGTCGTGTGAGTTAGCCGTCTCTTTAATTTAGTTGAGATGTCTATCATTTCCAGTGGCGGAAATGAGAGTAAACTGGATTGGGGCGGTGATGGCAAAACTTAATGAAAATTTGCCCCTTTCCTCACAGCATATTATCCTGCAAACACCACACCATTCAATACATAGACTTCTTGGTAAGCATTTTTGTTATGGAAAATGACGGATTCCTCTTCTCGACTAATTAGTGATGTTTTCTTCTCACCACTGCCGCCAACAGCAAATAAATAAATGAAGCAACCAGTTTTATCAAAACAACAATAGCAACTCTTGTTTCCTTCTTAAAATTCAGTGTGGAAGTGGTAGCAGTCAATGTTTGCACTGCGGTGGTAAGCAATCTAATGGTGGAAGTGATGTAATGCATTTTTTTCCGTGAATGTAAAAAGAGAACTTTGTTGTGGCGTTATTGATCATGCATGTGATGGTAGGAAAAGTTGTGAAACAGATATTCTTCGAAAGGCATCTTAAAAAAAAATCTGCCCATCGGCATTCCTGTAAAATATCCTTACACACATTAATGTCAAGGCATGCTTCAAGGCTGTAATATTTAGGATACGTATGTACGTGATTGTGTGTGCATGCTAGCTAAGTACAATTTGTGTCGAAGATACATTATGTGTTATGTGATTTTGCTTTCTTTTGTAACATATCACTTGCGCACAGCCATTATTATTATTTTTTTGGAACATTTATTCCTTGGGAATGCTTTCTACTCTGCTATTTTACAGAACACGCGCTACTCAGCTACAGTAATAATATTTCACGGATATATCCCGATATTTATCTTCACCGTTAAAATAAAGTTGTTCATAAATCCGGTGAATTTATGAAGGTAGAGTGTTCTACTTGAAATTACGACAATTTAGAAGCGTACGTAAGTAACTACGCAAGTCCTCCTATATAAATTTCTTGTCGACAGTTTTGGAGTTTTTGCAGAAAATGTAGGAAAAAAATCAACGTTTCAAATACAACACTACACTGGGATTATGAGGCTGCAATCAATCAAGCGTGAAAAGAATAATTGAGTTAAATATTCACTTTAAAGTTGAACTAACTTTATTTCTAGGCTTTTTCTCTCTATATAATTTTTAGCTTGTTAAATACATGCATACATGGGCATGATATTGGGACAAGTTGGAAATTTCTAGCCAGTAGAAAAACAGCTAAAATATTAGAATGAAGAAAAAATTCTAGTGATATGAAAAACTGGAAGCCTTTGATAAAACTAACTGCAACAAAGTGATTGATTATATTATACATGCTACATTGTAATGATAATACGTTATTACGAAAACGTATACTACTATAGATACTGGAAACTGTACGTCTCATATTTCCTTCATCGGCTTAACAATAACAGATAGGATACAATACACGTGTGTTATTAATGTCATATCATTTTCTAAAAGTATGTTTTTACAGACTGCACCAAACTTATTATTACAACGATAGCAAGATAGTTAATCCTCTCAAAGAAGTAAGTATGACTACCCAAGTACACTGTCTTATTATTATTATTATTAAGCTTTGTCTTCTTCCAAAGCCAAACTGCTGCTGCAGTCAACGAAAATTTACTTCAGCAAAATAATTTTCGCAAATTACCAGTAAGATGATTACAAATAGACAGTTTTCATTAGGCAGCCATTGTACTTAAAATATATTACGGCTTGATACATTCGAGACAAAGATAAATGCAAGGAAAACAAAATGCATTAATTAACTATGAGTGTATACACTTGAGCTCGGGTTACATGCATGTACTCTCTTACATGACTTTGTCAATTTATTTGTGCATTTGAAACCACAATACATGCCGAGAAAGCGAAGTTGGAGTAACGAAGGGGAATAAGAAATAATGAAAATGTCAAGCGTTATGGAATTTTAGAACTAATTTCATACAGATGTTTGCTTAGAATTTAAAAAAATCTAATCTCTATTTTTAATTGAATATATGCAGCTCTGCATTAAAATATAGTGAAGAAAATGATATCAAAATATATGCAAGGAAAAGTATCAATTTCTGTGACAGGTTGGTGTAGGCGAGCATTCACATCAATAGGTCAGCTTTTAGAATCTATCCATTCAATTGAAAAATAACCCTACACATTCGTAAGTAAGATGTTAACCTTCAACCTCTCATTCATCAGATCACAGACGAGGATTTTCTCCTCAGTTGCATTGTTACGGACCAAGTTTGACTAAACTTTGTGTACAACAGTAAGCCAACCCCAACAAACTGATAATAAATTACTAATTGGGATTTTTCTTTGGCTGGAATTTGATCAGCACGAAACTTGCCATGGCGAAATGGTTCCAACCTAGTAAACTTGAAACAGACAAGCATAATATATTTTAACCATTCGTCCAAACGAACTAGATTCTTAATCACTGAGTAAATGCCATCACATCTTTCATGACTTCATGCATCACTTTGTTAACTAACATATTTCCATAGCAATTCTGTTAGTACATCCCACAAATCATTTCTTGACATCTGTTCTTTTTTTCCTAATTTTTATCACCATTATTGACCATTTCCATTTCACTGATATGCTTAGACATATTATGTATGTATACATGTACGCAGTCTTTTTTTCTGGTGTCCATGTTAGTACAGTTATTCATATAAGCAATTAGCAATACTAACATTTCACTGGTTGCTGTCACCGTATCTACCAAAAACACACCCTTAAACTAACTAACTCAACTTACCAAAGTGAAACTAACTTGTGTTTCTTCTTCTCTACTACAGAAAGTCATCAACATCCAACTTTAATACACCATTGGCCTAACACATTTTCTGTTTCTCTTATCCTCCACTATTTCCTGTCGTGTATTGCATTAAAACTAGAAGATGTGTATGTATGATTGCGCACTGCCAGCATTGCCACATTTTTTCACAAAGGCTCATTACTATTCACGAGCATTCTCCAAGCGAAGCCGCAATCGACAGGGATGAGTAGAGACAAACAAACGGACGAAAAAATTTACTAATGGAAAAATGCTTTTCTTTCTCACTTCTCTCTCTCTCTCTCACTCACTCTTTTGCGTATTTATTTACTGTAATAGTAGTTCCCCTTTGACTTTCTCCACCACTCTTCCGCCTTCCTTCTCTCCCTTTATACTAATCTTGGATCACCATCAACATCATCGTCACCATTTACAGTCCAATATTTTCTGTACTTTGAACACCACACTCAAAAAGTAGGCTACACGTTGCCAGGACTAAGTATGCATGCATGTCATGCGGAATGTGTGTGTCGTGCTCTTTTTCCTGTAAACAAATAAGCAAAGTCTTCTTTCTGCATGTACAACTATTACATAATGTAATAGCCAACTTTTTTTGGCATTCAAGGAGAACAAAGACAAGAAGTCGGTATAAAAATTACGACCTTGTTGCACTTGGTAAACAAAAGAGAAAATGAGCTTTCTCAACTTCATGGTTTGGTGCTACAATTTTTTTTCCATTTCCCAACAAGTTATCATGGTCTTCGTCGTCATTACCATCAAAGAAAAATTTCGTTACGCTATAACGTTGCCTTGAAACTGTATTTTCTTCAGTGCTTCTTTCTTTCTTTGCTGCAGTTTTCTTGTTCAACTTGGAACAAACAAGTTTGCACTGAAAAATAATAATTGTAAGCAATGGATAGTGAATGGGTGACATAAGACGTCTGGCATGTTTACATTTACTGGCAAGCAAGCGTCAAACGCCATTCTATACATATTTTTTTATAACAGGAAATTGTGCATTGCAGAAAATATGAACATATTAATAATAGGAATATGAATTTTTACAAGATTTGTGTTTAATATTCCATACTCAAGAAGCATTATCATATTTGCCGACAACAAGAAAAGGCCACACAAAAAAGAGAGAAAACGTCATCTTCGTATAAAGATGATGAAGATGGATGCTACTAGAGAATTTAATATTGTAAATAAACAAGACAAGAAAGCGCTCCTATTATACAAAAAAATTTTTTGGCAATATACTTCTTCAATGAAATTTTATTCTTACGCAAGAAAAAAAAGTGTACAAAAGTTGCTCTTGTGTTTCAGGTATGTAGTATATAACTTCTAACGCTTGTTGTTTATCCAGCTATGTTGGGGAAAATCTCCACATTGGAAAATTGAGCACACACAAAACAAACATTACATTCGGTATGCAACGTGATATCTAGAGATTTTGTTGTGGTTTTCTCCGATTTTTTTTTGAGATGATAGCAGAACCCAAGGGCGAAATCTGTTTTATAATACAAACATATTATTATCCCTCAAAGGAGGAGATAAATGCTGAATAATAATAATAGCACTAATAAAATGTGCGAATAAGATTCAAGCTTTTCATTGATCCCTTTTTTGTTTACTGATGATAATACATAAAACACGTTCTCCGCCTCCACATAAACACACACATACAAAGAGAGAGATATACATACAACCAACTCAGCGAGCCAACTTGGTTTGTGTATTTACAGCAAATAAATATTATCTTCTCGACAGTCAGTTGTATCATAATTTGGTTGGGGAAGAGAAACGAGAAAGGAAAGAGAAGTTACGAATTTTTTTTCCAAAAATAATAATAAACACGTTCTATGCTGTCACCACACTCAACCAGATTTTTAGTTTGCACGCCTGCATGTAAAAAGTACATTAATGCCATTCATTTCTATAGCATTGTCACATTTTGCTGTTTTGTTCGATCTAAATATATTTCAATTTGGTGGAGTTCTGTTGATGATAATTACTACAGAGAAGAGTCAAGGACAACTAAACTTTTCTCGTATCGTCATCATCATCATCAGTAGCACCATCATGATTCCAACAAGTCTCAAGTATCGGACGCTCGGATGTTGAGTGAATGATCATGATTAAGTGAAACAGCTTGATAACTTGTGTCCGTCTCTACTCAACTACTATGATTTCTGCGTCTCCGACAAACGTCTAGAGAGAACACAGTATTAATAAAGTAAGTCATTATTCATCGCATGGCGAAATCAAAACAAGTTCGCAAATTTCGAGCACGTTAAAGCTAAAGTATAGTGCAACAAGGGTTATCAGGAAGGAAATAAGAATAAATGACCATATTTTACTGTTCTCTTGTTGGCCAGATTGTGTGGTTGAAAAAAGTCAAGAAAGTTTACTTTTGGGGACGAAAAACAAAAATCACTTTTTTGGATGCAACCAGAGAGAGCGAAACCAAACCGGGGTAGTAAGTACACTACCCAACTTACAAGACACTAGACATTCTGAACAAGGGAACGGAAAGGCATTTAAAATAGCAGACATATTTTTATATCTTGTATTGAAAAGTACAAGAATGGAACCATTTTAGTGGGTGGACTTTTATCTCTTTTTCTGTTTTGTTTGCGTTCGTTTTGTTGCAAGTCTAGACGACGGATAACGGATCCTACTTATTATCAGTACTGTCATCATCCCTTTATTTTATTTAATGTAGTCAAGTTTGTGATGCAGTTTGTTTCACTAATTCAGACACACCACTACTCCCTGCTTCTCTTGTAATACCGCATTTCACTCGAAGAATAGAAAAAAACTTCTCGGAGGATTTATGGGAGTGAGTATTTTGTGTTTATTTTTTTGTATATGTTTAGCCATGCAGAAAAGGCTCCTTGAAAATCTCATTTACTTTTTCCTGTCCAGTCAAATAAAAATAATAATTTAATGTCGGGTCGCTGTTGCCCAAACTTTTTCAAATTGAATATCGACCCTCATGCATTTTTGCACTGTTGACTGTGCCCATAAATAAGTTGTTATAGTTAGGTATGTATACTATCTTATTATTTTTCTAGGGTGAAGTAAGAACCGCTTATTGGATTTGTCCTGCATGCCAACCTCTTTGTATACATGGCAAACAGAGTTTGATACAAGATTATTTTCAACATCAAACAAGATATTTAAGTACTGCTGTTCCAAAATGGAAGCGGAAATTCATACGCCATTAGTCATTATAAAAGTAACTTTTTACGAAGTCTTTCAAGTACACAAATCTGATCCAATATAAGTAAGTACGTAAATAAACCGTAATTCAACATTTTTCAATGAGCCTGCAAAAAATTTAAGCTATAATGCATCAAATTTTTACATGCACTGGATGATGTATGAATACTTACCTAAATAGATCCTTTTACAGTGATGTTACTGCTTCTTGAAAAAGTAGTAACATAATAAACCTACATGATAAATCGGAAAGAAAATAAATGTTGATTTGATCTAAATAGTAAAATTATATGCTTGACTGAAAAACAAAAATTAGACCATTATCTTACCCTATCTGTCATGATGCGTAAAACATGAAATAAAAATAAATCTACTCGTCTTTCTTTATTCTCTTTTAAATGCCCTTTGATACCATTCGCGTTGAAAATTTGGTTATTCTAAGTACATACGTTAGCCATGACTAAATACTTGAAACGGAAACAAGTTGTCCTCATAAAACCAGGAAAGTTTTCCTATTCTCATCGTCAAACTTCTTTTCGCCTTTCTTCGTATTTCTACCAAATTAAAAGAGATGCAACATGCAACTACTAATATTTGCTTGCCTGCAATCCATCCACAATTCCATTTTGTGGCAACACCATATTAACTGTGAAAGTCACGTATGTCGTTTGTCCTTTGCTTTCACCAATGTAATTAAATACATAAGTGTCGGCACAGTCTGAAGTGACCAGTTGGTCACCAAACGGCTCGTTTTTCTTCATGCGGTAGAATGGGACGTATTATTATTATTACTGCCCATTATTTACTTTAGGTGAGGAATATGAGCTGGGAAAGGATTGATAGCCCTATGATAAGGAAACTACTCTCTCTGTATCGAAAAGAAGCGAAGTCGCATCGCTTATTCATACCACTTTACGTTTTTGTATGTCTGGTTGTCCATGTGTTGGCATGATAACTCAAAAAATCGTACTGAATCTTGTACTTCTCCTTGCAGCAATTTACACACCGTTTTCTTATTAGTTTGAGAGACGTCGTTCCTAAGATAAATGTAATTGTAGCATTTTGGCATTAAAACATTAATAACATTTTTAATGGTGTCAATTAAATGACGCCTAAAAATCTCAATTTATTTAGACGTCACTAAAACTATTAATATACTGTATTGGAATTAGAACACACCAAATAACCCAACAATTTCTTAACAGTCGCCTATCATTACCATGGTCTATGGTCCATAGATGAGATATACCGAATACCATCCAATTCGCCACTTTTCCACATCATGCCTTTACTCAATTTTTGCTCTACTCTTCGACGGAAGGAAATGATGAGAAAACTTTAGTATGCCCCGGCGGCGTAGTCATCCACCTATACAATATACTGAAACAGCATTCATCCAGATTTTCTTCATTCAGTGAACATAATGTAATATTAATATTACACCAAAGCTAACCAACCACTCTATATTGCATCCACACCACATCACACTGTCACCACCACCACGCGATCCCACTTTTTATTGCAGCCTATAAAGCATTCACTTTGACTTCATCACACTTACTATAAAAACAACTTGTGTGATAGTGTGATGGCAATGGCGTGGTACGGTGCGGTTTTGGTAGGAAAGAGCATCTCGTAGAAAAATATGCGCCTTTATTACACAATGTGCTCTTACAACAACGTTACTTCATGCCGTCATTTCATTTCCACTTGCTCATCCTATTTCTTTATCTGATGGTTTTCTCTGACTGGTAGATATTGCTGGCAGTGGTGGTAGTGGTACTTGTTGTGACAGGGATAAACAAAGACAACTTATATTTTGCATTTCACGATAAAAAAAATTTATGGCTATTATTTTATTCCTGTCATCGCCGTAATGAATTACATTATAACCTAATAAAAATGCATGAATAACCAAAAAGGACCGAGAATAAAGGAAAGATGATGAAGATGATGAAGAAGAAGAGGAATGGTTGTTTTGAAAGAGTAGATCTCTCAAATGTTCATTAATACTTTATAAAGCAATTTTCAAGCTTTTAGTTTACGTAGAATATTATGCGGATGTTCTAGTGGCAGGCAGCGGGTTACCAAACAACCCAATTCAGGAAAAAGTGAATGGCAGTCAAGTAATTATGAATACAAGAAGCGTATTTGATGGAATATTAACGAAGTAATTCAAATCTATTTTCCGGTTTTTCATTGCAAAAAGATTTCCCTAGATTTAGGATGGTGAGCGAGGAAGCCGTTTCGCGGCTGAGATTTTGTGATAGATGCTGGAATGAGGAAGAAGAACAAAATCAGACTGTTTTAAGTTTGAATACATGTTGGCATTTGGCATTGCTACTTTTTTGTCCTTGCCGTTTTAAGTCGTCTGATATGTGTTTGTTCATTTTCTTATACGTTTCCTAGATCAAACTGTTCAAATAATTCAAATGGTGTAGGTAATTAAGACAATCTAGTGTAAACTTGTTTTTCATATACCAAAAACGATGTTATGTACATAATATACTTGTCTAGCGTTTAGGTAAACTAATTGATTATATAATGTATAAAACCAACTATAAAGTGTCATTATGATGGTCAGCGGGGGTTGAAAGCAATGAGTTTTTTTTCTAGTTAATAGATTCTGGTTGGCAACTGTTCGTTTCGCTTGAAAACAGCGTAAGCATGCTTGTTTGCTTGTTGAAATTGAACCACACTGGTTCACACATTATGCGACCTTTACTAGTGTGTTTATAGCAAGCATCAGTAAGGTGACGAATTTCTACGACCAAGGTGGCCAAGAAATCAATTTTCAGAAGAATAGTTGTTGATTCTTGCAGGCTAGGCCTCCGAACTTTTTAATAAAAGTTGTAGATTCTAGTTACCTTTTATTCGTGCAATGTACAAAAATCTGCGAAACACAAAATTATCATTATCACAAATTCTAGTAAAACAGTTTGTGGTAATTTATTTCCAATCAGATTTTACATGAGTCAGTCTCTCTTTGAAAATAACTCAGATCATCCTTTTTTTTCTTTCCAAGGTTCTAGGAAAATATTAATAGATTCAATTTCATACCAATGGAGGATGAAATGAATAACGTCAGTAGGATCATGTTGCATTGCTCCTTCTTTATAACTGTAATAGTATATCCCTAGAAAGCAAAGTGATAATAATAATATGCCAAGCCATGAAGATAACGACACCAGGATAAACCAACCAACTACTTACTTCATGCCAAACACTTCATCAGCATCGCTCACTGCTCAGTTAGTTTGTTTGGCTGAAAGGAAAAAGGCTTGTGTAAACATTTCATTGGATCTCTTCAAGACGTGCGTCCACAACGAAAGAACATGGAAACCGAAAGGTAAGTAGGCCGACACCATCGCATCATCACTTCATCGGGAACTTTTTCTGTTTCATGTCTTCTCTTAAGAAAACTGGAATGCACGAGAAGAGGAGCAGTATCTAAAAATTGATAGCTTCATTGACTGCATGTGTGTTGTTCTGTCAATCACTTCGGGGGAAAATGAGGAGAAGCATAAACAATAATAACACACTTACATACATACATACGTGTCTACACCACGACAATCATTGTATACTAAGCACTGCATGTGGAAATGATAGATAATATCAGTTTTCACGAAAGTACGTGCATTCTCGCATTTCTCGGTGATACGGAGAGTACAGTCGATTATAATATTTGTCACAACAATAGACTGACATGGACAAAAGAAATGCTCATTTTGTTGCTGATGCGATGCGTGGCATTCACTCAAATAAGAGAACAAAGTGTGTTTGGAATACTTGGAACTGAAACTGGAAGAGTGTTAGCAGCCGAGTTGTCATTGCCGTTGTGGAGGATCGACAAACTTTTTACAAATTTGATAAAGATCCCCGTAGCAAATAAAAGAGAAGAAAAGCTTTGTCGTTTACACACCGGAAAAAAGAAATTACGGCACGTATTCTAACTAATCATGATTGCCTGTATGCACATTATACAAATACAAAGAGTTGTGTACCGAGCTGAAGAAGCATACAACTTTTGCTGATTGCAAAAATACATACCAAACAACCAAGAAATATTATGCACACAGCAGTAGGCAAAGTAAGTTGAACAGGATACAAAACACAGAGCTGAGGTAATGGTGCAGTAATTGCTCTTGGTCCACACAAAATGATTTATAATTAACTGGGCTTCACTTCACAATTGACAGTGCAGTAAGAGGTAGTGGCACAGGTCCAACAACAGAGCATGATGATGATTAGGTAAACATGGTAGAAAGAGGACGTTTGCAGTAAGGCAGTGGTATTATAGTTATGTGCAAAAAAAGTAATTGACAGCCTGTGTGAACATCAATAGACAGAGAGGATCAGACTGAAAGAGAGGAAACAGATCTCTGGGATTAAGTATTGGAAATACTAGGCTTTTCACAAAAGTGGGCGAAATTGTACAAAATTTCATTTAAAGAAGAGAGGAAAAAGTAACACTAGAGAGTGAGTGAATGATGCGGCGCACCGCAATTTTGTTGTGTTTTCAAAAATATAACCATGCACTATGTTTAATTAGTGGTGATGGTACGTACATGTCATGTAATATGGTTACATATGTTCCCAAGGGAAACAATTTGCAACCTGGCCCTTGCTCCTTTTAAAACTGTTCGGAAATCAGGATAGAGTTAATTGAGTATCTGCTGTCAAATTGAGAATATGTAATGAGAGTTTGATGGATGCTTTACTAATAGATTTCTGTTGTTTTTTATCATCTATTACGAATTCATTAATAATTCAGTACATGGGGATGAGGATATATCTTCCCCACAGATATACAAAATAATAAATCAGAGAGAGGAAGTTTTAATTTAATTAACCGGAAAAATTAAAGGAGGATCTAAAATTAACTTTATTTATATAACTGCAAGACAGAGTATGTAAATTCATCATTGGAATTAAACTTTTCTTTGGCTAGGAGCAAAGTACATTAACCGGCATTTAATCTCACTCATACTAGAAAATACCCACCTTTGTCCTTCCGTCATTTCAAAACCATGTATCGGACAGCGTTCATGAATTGATGGAAACAGCTTTACCAATCATTGATGTAAAAATGTTTGGAAAAATATAGTCAGCTTATTATGAAAATCATGTCATTTACACAATTTTGATCGCCATTTAATTGGAATTATCTTTGAAATATGGAATACTTCAAAAACTACTCATTGTGCGTTCTTTGATGACTTTAATGTGCATTTGAACTTTAAAATCATAAGTACGGGCTTAGTGCACAAATTTTAGAGGAAATTGTGCCGTCGGCTTTCTTCACTCTACTTGATTTGATAACAGAAAATCAATTTTTACTGCTCGGTTCCCGTCATCAGATGAATTTGTTTGAAAGCATGGAGTACACTTCTAGGCCACAAGTGGTCTGCACTTCCATCGTTATCAAATCAGAAACAGTTCAGTAAAAAGTTGCAATGCGCTGGTATGAAGGCAACTTTTTGAACGTCATCATAAGCTACAGTTTAGTTTAGTTTTACTATCGGTACGCCAATACATTGGCTTGTTACACCGATTGGGAATTTAGTGTTGAATGCATCCGAAATTCTAAAGAGTTTGTATTTGGAAACTCGTGATACAATAATACAGAAAAAATGATATCATGTACAAAAATCGCCAAAGCATTCCCTGCCAAAGTACGCATGGGTCATGGGGTAACACCTTTTTTTTGTAAGAGTATAGAATGCTCAAATTCATCTCCTGCAGAAAATAAGTTCCGCTACCAATGGTTCGAAGCATGTCGTCGTGAACACATGGAGAATGCTTAAAAAGCAACAATTATTCACTATTTTACATCAAATGAATGCTACAAGTACTGTCACGTTACCATTGACAAAATTACTTAAATCCTTGCAAAAATACGGACAACAAAAGACGATGGAACCGCTACTTTAAACAATCGATCGAAATAACTTTATCGTGCTAAATACCTTAAAAAGTTCATTCAGTATCATAACCAAGTATTACAAAAAAGAGAAAATATATGGCGTACATGTGTAAAAAGAAATACCCAATGTTGAATTAACGGGTTATTTATTTTTGCCGGCTATTGTAAATCAGCTAATAAAACTTTTTTTTACAGAGAACAGCGACGTTCATTACGAATAGTTATTTTCAATGAACCAACTAGCAAAAGACTTATCCTTTGCTTGCTAACAAAATGTATGAGAAACTTTGAGAATGAAAAATAACCCTACATTGTACTAGTAAACTTGTTTTATCCCAAGAACAAACAGACCCGAGTTTATAAAAGATTGAAAGTTTATTATTACATGCCGGAGCCATAACAAACATACTTATACTTATTTGTGTATATTGCCAACTGCTTTCCCCTTTTTAAGTTCACTCACTGGAATTTTTTTTCCTATTGTGATGAAATGAACAATTGGATTGAATAGATAACTCTACTTTTTGCCCTTGTTTATGAGAACGTACTGAAAATGCATCCTGTAAAACAACAAGCTAGTTTGGCAAAGCAAACAATGTAAAAAATGTACATATACCGGCTGCATAATAATTTGGAAAAACTACAAGAAGCTTAAATGTATATATTTAAAGTTATAATGCATACTTTGTTAGCTAGCATAAGCAGTATAATATTTTTGATAAGCTGCTTAAAAGCATTGAAGCAAAAGACCAATTAATTTGTATTCTCTCACCTGAGTACTTGAGTCCCATCTCCTTGGCTAGAATTTCTTTGAGACTGGCGTTAACATTGTTTGTTTTCAGGTCAAAATTGCTGAAGGTCACCGTATTCGCCCTCATGTACTCTGCAACTGTGGTCATAAAGTACCGGCATGTTTGATGTCCGGAAACTTCACTCATATCATCCTTGTCGTACATCAACATTGCTTTCTTCCATTTAAATCTATAGTAACAATGCAAGATTTTTTTCCCCGAACATTTGAAAAGATTGGAATACTAATTCGAAAAAAATGGGCGCAGCAGGTAATCAGTATAGTATGTAGGCATGTTTAAATTAGCACTTACTTTTCAAAATATTGTAGCATAAAATCCACCAAATCCTTGAAACCAAATCCCGTTCTTGTTGTGAGAAAGTACTCCGTGTCATATGTTGTTTTTGGCTCAGTGTAATCAAAAGTTAGAGCTCCTCCTGTGAGTAGTGGTTTATTGAAAAACTTTAACCATCGGGCAATGGGTGCTATTAAAAAGTAAAAGTAAGAAAGTTTATAAATTACCCATTTTCTCTTCCGATCTGATGGTAAATGCTGAATGTACAATTAGCTGAGATTTTCGCTCGGCAAATAAAAATGACAAGCTAAAATTTCATTTTTATTCATAACTCAGCTGGAAACTACCGCTTTGCAGTAGTTTCAACGTGTTTCATAATTTCAAAAAAAAAATAATAATTAAGAAAAGAAACAGAGTTCTGTGTAGAAAGGCTTTTAGACTTTCTCTGTTTTTAAAATTGAGAATGGAAACAAAAGAAAAAGCTATGATGAAAGTATGCGGTTGAGATCCAACAGTTTTTCTCATTTTAGTTTGCTTTCTATTGTATTAAAGTAAAGCCAGACAGTGCAGATTTTGTACTAATAGAAACTTGAGATTAGTCTCGATGGGATTTGTTCTTGTCTGGAAAAGTGCGAATACAATTTTTCCTAAGCGTGTTGGCACACAATGAGTTTGTCGTCTGCTTTAAGTATGCTTTACATATTTGCACCTTTGTCAAGTCATATCGACGTGTTAATTTACTACACAGAAAATATTAAAGAAATTTAAAATTAAAAGAAATAATATGCATGCATGGTTGTGCTTTGCGCTGGAAAATGTTTCATGCATGAACTGCCAAATCT
>JAHZMZ010004539.1:0-19308 GCA_027743805.1 Lepidocyrtoides sp. E14 | reverse complement strand
CGGTGGAACAACAAGAAATCTGAAAATGGGTTCAGGAAATAAGTGGGTACTTTGTAGGGGTTGCATAGCCAGTCGAGCCTCATCTAACTGCTTCAAATTTACCATGTAGCAAATTATCAATTAGTTCAATGTAGCGTTTGATAAGAAATATCATATCGTTTCCATAAGAATAACGTTATTTCCACCAGTTTACTGCATGAAAAATGAGAAAACTGAGAACCATTGAAAGTGCTTCATAAAAAATTGTCATTGAGCTGCTATCGAACATCGATAAGTTGTTCGAAAAAGTTGTATTCGTAATAAAGTTTTGCTATATGAAGGCTTGATGAGAGATCACTAGTTTTTTGCTGAGAAATGTAGTGCCATGTATTCATGGTGATCAGTGAAACATCACTATCATCATGATAAGTTCAGAGAGTTGAGGCGGAAGAAGAGGAGGGGAGAAGTGTGATGGCAATCCTGATCTTCATTTTGTTCATAATAACGATGATGATATATGCTTTCTCAATTCAAACTATGATTTTCTACTGGTTCCATCTCTCCTAACTACTATTTGTTGTACATTTTAGTAGCACTGTTTTGATTTTTTGCCAAAAAGCAATATTGGAGAGAAATTGGCTCTAGTGTTCCAAGTATGTAAGTCTAGTACACTGCTGATCACCTCCTAGACTTCTCGGGTAGCAACATGATACTGGTACAGAAAAGAGAAAAGTTTTTGTATCTTTTTGAAAGCATCTTCATCATTTATGAGTATTGTAGTAAAATGGAGAAAATGGTATGAACCCTGTATAATCAACTACCGATTCCTAGGGTGAGGTGAACTACAACGTTCATGTTTTAATCGTAAATCGTAATCTCACGCACAGTTCTCGTTCTCACCTGTCAGTCACTCTTACGCACCGTAGACCACCCTCAAACTCTGAAAAAGTGACAGCAGGGCGTTATCAGCATAAATACAGTGAAAGTGAACGAGTATGATTACCAAAGTTAATACTGTGGCTCTAGGAGATTATTAAGGAGGTAAACACTAGAGGCAAGATATTAGTGACAGAAGTAAACGCGTGTATGGATAAGAGAAAATGTATGAAATAGACAACTTGAGGGAATAAACGCGGTCGAGTGCCGACTTCTAGAAAGTAGAAAACTGGAAGGAGTAATATGTACCAAAGTAATCCGTTACATCGCGCTTACGGTTGTTAATGAGCAAAAGCTGTTGGTAGTGTTGAAAAGTACTGAAAGGGCTTTTTACTGATGTGTCTCACCTTTTTATATTAGTAGATGAAAAAATTTGAAATCGTAACCGTCACTGACCGTTTCAGCTTACTAGTTCACCATTTTTACCAATTGTCTTTAAATTCACACCAGATGGAGATATTGACCCAAGCAGTACGTGTGGTAAGTTTGGTGTTGATTAGTTGATTATTTATTTTAGGAGGTATATCGTGGTAATTGACACACAGACAGAAAGGAGTATCGAATCATAAACTTTCGTGTCGGTACGCATTTTCAATGCAGTCGGTGGCTAATAATAAGAAGCTCGAGAGAGTTGCCGACAGACTCGCCAAGAAAAGCACAAGGTTAAATTTAATCTGTGATGCAAGGGAGCCGTATACGGGGTTTTACTTGACCTAAGGCAAAACAAAATGAAGTATCAACATCCACATCTTTTTTTAGAGTGATGCCATAATGCTGTGGAAAATTTGTAGATTAACTTCTAAACGTAAAATCCCTATACAAAAGCTACAGTTCACTGTCTGTAGTTCGTTTAGGATGCGAGAAGCCTCTTACTAAAGCAATTTAGAACACTCATCTTCATCACTCCTTTCTCAGCTTGTTTAGTTTGTTGACTGACAGAAAATCCCAAAACTAATTATGACAGTTTCATTTCATGCATGTCGGTTTCATCCGGTTGAGTTCTTGCAACTATGCTACTCCTACTACTTGTTCACCTCTTTTTTGGCTGCCCTCCCTCATTCTTTCATACTTTCCAGATTAACATAAGACACATACATAAAATTACCTCTCTTGAGTATCTGTTATGATATCATAATCTTAATAATGAAACAAGTTACAAAAATTCTAAGCTGCTGGAAAACTGCCTTCTGTGATCCTTTGAAGAGAGGACTTTGTGAACGCGAAATCAAGTACATAGTTTCCACACTAAAGCGTTATTATTACTATGATACCGAGGTTTACTGCCAAACCAACTTTACTACAATTTACATCAAAAGCATCATTGCTTTTATTATTCTCCTTCTCTATGCGAACATATCCCTCTTTGTATGTATTTCAATACGGTCTAAGTGCCTGATGTCTTTTCTATTACAAAACAGCCACAACTCCACAACAAGAATTCACCATCCAAAATTTTCATCTCGTCTCCACTCTCTTCTAGTCTAGTTCTTTTCTTTCCTTATCACTATCACGAATCACAGTAAATTTTGTCTGCGAAATTCTACCACAATCGCTCACCACATACATTCATTCGAAATGGCATTTCTTCTTGCTACTTTTGTACACTAAAACAAACAAAATGCATTAGTAGAGTTGTGTGAAACAGCCTTGCACATAATATTATGGATCTCGCTCCCTTTTTCGCCAACTAAATGTCCATAGGGGGTACACATTATTGCCCTGTCCCGGAGAAAAAAGATTTTGTGGTGTCAATGGTAGCATCCGCATCAAACAGTTGCCATTATGGACTGCTCAACTGCTAATCATTATTATTTACTCTTCTGACGCGCACACAATCTCTTACAAAATGGTTCATATTAAATACCCAAAAAATGTTTGCAGAAAAGCTTACAAAATGTCAAGAATCTCTGCCAGTTTAATTTTGACAAGTCTACCAGCTACGATATGGAGTTTTATAATGACCAGGCATTTTTACTTTGGTTGTTTTCGTCTCAATAAGACTTTATTTGCTTACACTACCGCTACTGGCACGTTGAACTGGTAGAGATGAACTGTACGGTATTTGATTAAATAGAAAAGGTCGACGTTTCGAGTACATCACTTTCTCCGAATAATACGGATCTCAAAATGGGGAAAATTCCCTTTTCATCTGATGGCATTTGGAATTTGGATACTTTCTAAGACTTTTTCTTTTTGCTGAACATAGAAAAGCTTGTGGCACTTTGATTCATTTCATTTCAAGTGTTTTTTTCTCCTTTCTGGGACTGCCCCTTCTCTAATGTAGTAGTATATAAGGGGTACATTGTATGAACGAGAAAAAAAGCTTAACCGTCAATCTGAATGCAAACTTTTTCGTTGGAACCAAATTAAACTTTTGTCATCATGAACTTTCTCTTATTTTACATAGCCAAACTCTCCACCTCGAACTATACGGTTAGGCTCATCCCGGAAAGCAAGTAACTTTATTAGTCATGCCCTAATAGACCCGAAAAGTTTCATTGCAGCTGTGCATTATTTCAGATTTCGACTGTCAGTCAGTAGTCATCATGCAAAAAACTGATGATATGGTTAAATATTGTAATCAATAAACAATTAAGTTTCTATGAATCATTCGAAATTCTTGTTTGTTGCAGAGGAACAACTTCTGAAGAAGGAATACATCAGTCCTGAAGACGTACTTCGGCTCAACAAAGTTACAGAGAGTAAGTAAACAAATCATAATGATTCATAATGACTATTACAGTTTTTGCCTTTAATGCTTTGGCTTGAAAAAAATGCACTCCACGTTAATATTATTCATTCCTATTTTGCATTACTTGAGCAACAAAGTAAATGAAGTATACCAGAATTCATAGTATAAACAGGCACGTTACACACAACTACCAAAAGGCAACATTTGCTGCACAAATTATGTTTGTAGATACTTACGATTTCATTTTGCCACTAGCAGTGAGCAAATAGACGTCAGATGAACCACCCATCATTATGCCGCTTAATTTAGCAGAAAGGATGAAATGTAAATTAAGTTCAATAAGAAAATCAATTAAAGGAATGTAGGAGTTATCTGACTCATGTAGTTTGAATCTTAAATTACTACTATTACAACGGAGAGGTGAACTATTTATGATAATAAGTTCAGAGCTTATGTTAAAAATTCAAAAAAGTATGTATGACTTGTACCAATGAACAAAAATGGTTGTACTCAATTGCAGCCTTCAGTTTCAACTTCGTTTCAATTTTCTTCAGAGGAAACCATGATTATCAATTATATGGTAAGATCAATTAAACTGAATAGCGATCTTTATTCAGGAAAAGTGAATCATTTCCGTCAGTAATATAGAAAGGGTGCATTTTTAATGAGAAAGTCGATTTCAGCATTTCGAATGCTTATCGCGCAGTACTCTTATATGCTATACATTTTAACAGTTATTATTAGCGAAATTATGATTGTTAACGCTACGATGAAAGCGTAGAAACAAGCCAAAAATTACAAGGTAATTCCCAATGTTAAATGGCATGGCACTTAATCCTTCATGCTTCATGGGATAGACAAAACGAAAATTTCAACCTACTGACTGGGTAACCTACCTGCTCCACGTCCTTGCTGATGGACCAGTGGTGGCGGTGGTGATGGGCAAATTTGTTCTGGTGGTTTTCATTTCACATTATTCCACTACGTTCTAGTTGTACTTTATCCTCCCCGTTCCGACTGTTGCTTTTCATTTCCCTTTCATTCCGTCATTCGACTCATATTGCATATGGTCTTGTATACACTTTAGCAGAACTAATGGCAGGAACTGCAATCTTTTTCTACGATACGACATACTATTTTTGCATTTTATGATGCATTTTGGTAGAAATAAGGCAGTTACTCTGAACTTTACTATAGTTCCTTTTTTGTAAGCAGGCTAAACTAGCTCAATAATTGCGTTTATTGCAACATATAAAGCTTTACTGCTTACTTCATAAGGACTACCGAAGGAATGAAACCAAGAAAGCTTTTTTTGGATTGAAGTAACTAAAGTAAAGGATGCACAAACAGAAGAATTCAATGGGGGAAGGTGGATAGTGGGTGTACTTGATATCTCATGAAAAAATTGCATCGCTTCTTCCTACGTTTTTACTTCTAACTGCTACACCTTGTCTTGCACAATATCTTCTGGCTATGATGCTCAAGTACCTATTCAATTTTATTGTGCCAAGGAAAACGGCAGGTGAGAGGGCGATAGGTGAAGTTCTCAAAAAGTATCAAATAAAGGCTGTATTGCTAGCTGAGAATAAAAAAAGTCGCCAGCAAGTAGTATTTAACCTGTCCTGTATTTTACTACTGCCACTCACGCTTTAAAGTGAAATTATAGATGCTGAGTTGTTTAATACTTCTAGAAACCCAGAAATGAACAAAAGACATTAAATGGTTGATGAGAAAAACTTTTTTCGTTATTTTGGAAACGGAGATATGACCAATGTTATCAAACCCAGTCGATGCTTCATATTGTATGTAAGTCGGAAACTGGGAGCTTAAATTTTAGGAATAATTGTGACGTGGTAAAATATAATTCTGTGAAAAGTGAGCAGAGCCTGCTGGTAGAATGTGACACTTCAAAATTATGATGAATTTTCGTCTCAAAGAGAATTCACAGAAAAGAGTTGAAATGACGTTGACATCCTTTCGCTTGACGTAGTAGTGGCGGGGTTGATTAGTGAGGTAGGTTTTGTTAGCATTCGCAAACAATGCACTGCTAGTAGAAAATGGTCTGGATCGAAAGGAACACATTTCAAAAGCATCTACATCTCAACGGTTTCTGCCGTATGTCTGTGAATTTATGTGACGCTATTCCCCTTTTACGTCTCTTCAAAAGGCCATGTGATGTATTATTACCTATGTAGTTTCCTTGATTCAATTCTTCTGATTTGATTAACAACGTTATTCCTATGTCCTGTGTGAGTTTCTTGCAGGTTAGGCCACATATATTATTATTATGCCACGATCCTTTGAGAGGAAAGCAGGATCCAGGGTAAAATGCCACTCTCTTTCTCCTTTTATCCATCTTATTGTACGGAAAGGGAAAGAACGTGAAGGAAAATATTAAATTGTTGCATGGAATGGAATGATGTTGTGTGAATGGCTGTACTATCAGATGAGACTGGCGACCCTCCATGCTTCTTCCTTCCTGAATGTATGTTTGTGTGTACAAGGGCTCCCTTGGGCTTGCCAAAATGTAATAACTTGAAATCTCCTGACACACAAAACGAAGAAGAGAACAGAGGAGCTTGATGATACGTCGTAACAAAATAGTAGAAATGGTAGAAGTATAAGTAGTAGTAGTAGCAGTAATACTCAATGTGAATATTTTGTTGGTTTCCAAAGGAAAAAAAACAAAGAAGGACGGACGAGAAGCAAAAAAGGTAGTGGTCATTGAGGGAACATAAGGAAAATGGCAAGAAGACGGGGCAAAGAAACAAACAAGGAGAAAATAAAGTTTCATTCTCCATTTCTTTTCTCACTTTCCGTCTTTTCTCTCCTTCTCTATCTGGTTCCTGTTGTAACAAATGACTAGAGGTTGGGTTACGTGTGATGGCTTTTATTTGGGGAAATATGGCAAGTAAAATGGAGCCCTAGGAGTAGTACCTCACGTACACCATATTTGTGGGATATACTATGACCCCTTATACGAAATGTAATACGATACGAACTAAAAATGGAGGGGTTTAAAACACAAAAATGTTTACTTATGTTTCGTGGTATAATTTAAAAGTTGTAGTTAAAGAGGGAGAGAGGAAGAAGTATAATATGAGTTCCTTTATTTATAGTAGAAACATAGATTGTGCTAAAGAGAACGCTATTTCTGTGATGGGAGTAAGCACTAGAACATGACATGTCGATAGAAGTGCCAGTCTTACTTCCACTTTCCCTTTGGTGGAAAGGAATATTTTTTTCTCCTTATTATTATTTTAAGTGCCATATTTGTGAAGCGATGTGGCACTAATTTTAGTAGGTTGTTTGTCTATCTGTTTCATGCAGAGGACAGGTTTTGAAAGGAAGTTACTGTTACAAGTGGGGTCTCAAAACTTTTTTAAAATTATACGTCCATCATCAGCTCATATTCCATAATTATGAAACGAAAATATGTACATAGGCATTAGGAAAGATATGTACATATAGTAAGTTCCACTGCTTTTACAGTTAATCTCTTTACTGGTTTTTAGTTTCAATGCGTCATTGAGTTTTGAATGATACCATGCCGTAGAGAATAAAATCTAAAATTAGTTGGACTACTTATTTTGGACAACTTGTGATAACAGAAATATGAAAAACATGGTTCTAGGGGATGATAAAATTGAGAGTAGAAAGACGTTGTTGCTATATGATGGAATGAGTAAAATAAAATGTTATGCAAATAGTCGTTCTTTCTTCGCAGATTTTAGTCATTGCTCGTGCCATTTCGACATGCTTGAAAATGATTCTACTTAATAGACTCAGAAAAACAACTAAAACTTATTATCTCTAACATTAGTAACCTTTTTTAGGCATATTCTTACTCACTACTTGCCCCGACTCAATTATAATCTGTGTTTCCACCTTTACCTCCACCTTTATTTCATTGCATCCGACAGAAGAAGATATGGTAGTCTCAAAGCGATAATAATACTGTACGATAGGAATTTACGCTTAGAGATAAGCATGTAGACAACGGTGAAAAAATCGACGCAAGAAAAGCAAACAGTTGGGTGATTCCGATGGAAGGATGATGGTGATGAAGTGCTTGGTTGGTTACAGTATGCCAACTAAGTATGGAATATTATGGGAAAAGTCTTGTATTGCCAGCATAAAGGTATTTGATTACATATTTACTTTCAACTACAGACAAACATTACCTAGGCATACACAGTTTGTCTGTTTTTCAGATTAATGTTAATATTGCAACTTACTGGGAACTACTTGGAAGTAAGAACCAATTTACTTTTTTTTCTCTGGAGAAGTTAGGATAAAGTAAAAAGATAGAACTGTTACAAGATAGGCAATAGCTACTTGTGTTCAGCCATTCTGGAGAAAAGAAGGCTTCCAAGAAAGGAAGAGGAAATTTGAAAGTGTTTGGATATATAATGCTAGGATTTCAAACTCTCTCTCTCTCCCTCTCTGACGTTTTCCCAAACTCTAGGTGTGGCTTCTTTTATTACTTTAAACTGCCAGGGAAAGTTGTTGTGGGTGAAGTATGTGAAAGAAAGTATGCAAATCGTGTCGCACTTTAAAACGAATTTGGGAAAAGCTCTAGCAGAATAGAGTAGTTAGTGGAATGTTTGGTTGAAGAGATGGAGGAAGCGTTCCAGCATAAAATAAGGAGAAAATAGTGAAATTTCATACTTGTAGAGTACAAGGACCGAACTTGTTGTTCGTAAGAATGCATAATATAATCATTATCATGATGATGATGTGCAATAACGACATTTACATGAAAGAGGCTGTTTTCTTGTAAACGTACACATTTTCAATAATATGCTTTGTATGCAAATAGTTGCATTGCTGTACTTTTTACCGCTATTTATTATTAAAAATGATTGAATAAATATACTTAGTTTTAAATTAGTTTTTTTTACTTGTCTTCCCCCTTTTTAGACTACCTTTGCAAGCCAGAAGAGAATATTTACGAAATCGACTTTACTCGATTTAAAATTCGGGATATGAAGACAAACACGGTTCTCTTTGAGATCGCTAAACCAACCGGTAAGTGAATTTTAACTTTTAGCGTATAAAAATAAAAATATGTTGATGCTCGCATGTAAGTCTGCAAAGAGAGTATAAAGATAAGTTAAGCAAAAGTAAGATGTACTACTTCATGTCTACCGACACAGAAGCAGCCCCGTATGAAAACAAAAACTTGCTTCTAGCTCAGCTTGAAAGACAAATACAAATGCAGCATTTTTTCCCCTTTCTCTTCTCTAAAAGATTCGCCACTTTTTTTCGCTGAGAGAACTTTTTTTCGTTCATTTTATCTACTTTTTCAACCACGCTCTCCCTCATCAATTCTAGATTGTGTATGTGTATTTATCTTACGTTGTTGGGTATGGGGCTAGGTGAAAGTGAAACTGATTGCGTTAGCGGAGCTTACATTTTTTGGGAGAAAGTAAACTTTTTAGAGACGCATGCAAGTATGTGCGTCGGCACAATTTGCACCAATAGAACAATGATAGTGGTAATGAGGGATCGGAATGAGTAAGTTTTTTTGGCTAGAAACAATAAATACCTGTTTTACAGAAGTGCATTCTATTATTATTTCCATTATTTATACATTTTATATGTAGATGGTTGATAGATTAGAATTAAGATAACATTCCATACACACACACGTTTTCTTTCGTGGTCAAAATCCATTACTATCAAACAAAGTTGTTCTGCTTTGCTTTGACACGGAATGGAATTATTGACGATTGAAACTTGGAAGGTACATACTTCTTGAATGAAAGCTTCCATGTAGACTGAGTGTACTACTAAATGTTGTTGGTTTGTTCAAATCCGAACAGTAAATAGTAAGCTATTGAATGCCTCACACACATAAGTACCTAGCGGAAAAATTCGAGATACATAATCGCCTACCATTTGCTTTCAAGTCTAGTCCAAAAGACATGCTCGTACATTTTGGAGGCATTACTGTAAAAAGTTGTACAAAAATGTAAAAGCAAAATAAGAACTAATGGTACAAAATAAAGGACGATGATGAAGAAGAATAAGAGAGAACGGATTTGATGATGATGGACTTTTCATTCAAACTTTACTTATTACGTTTTTTTTATTATGTATGTGTCCCCTGTCGTTTGGAATGCATGTTCATTAGACTTGCGGGACTGCCAAGAGAGCGAGGAGGACATTGATCCGAATGCGGGCCGATTTGTGCGCTATCAGTTCACCCCACAATTCCTTCGGTTGAAAATTGTTGGAGCCACGTGAGTAGCAATTTATAAAACAAAATTTGTGTACAGTAGTTTCTTATGTAGAAAAATGTAGGTATTCGGCTAAACATTTAGTACACCATTTGTATTTATTTATGCTAATGAAAGCAATGCTTTTAGTTTGATGAGAAGATTGAGTGATAGAAAAGCTACCAGAGGTGTAGTAAATACTAGCAAAGTATAAAATTGTTGTACATTGTATACCTATTTATTTATCTTATTGACATTTTGTCCAATGTATTTACGTAATATGTGTAAATTAATATGTTAGGAATATTTACACTTGTATGCTTAATGTGTTTTTCTTTAAACAATTACAATCAGCTATTTCGTTATGTCTATAACATGAACATATTAGTACTGGTAGTGGCCGACTAAATAAATATTTTACGACTATGGAAACTATTTTATCAATATTGAATTTTTATATGGCACTACGCTTTTTTTAGCTCTCGTATTGTATGTAATGTGTATGCTTTCATGCCGTTTACACGTGCGGATGTAGATAATATGCCATGAAATAGGGAGAAAGAGTTTGTTGGATTGGAATTGATTGCAATATTAACTGAAAAAAAACTCGAATATTTATTTAGAAGACAAACCTTTTTCCTACCTAAATACCTTTCCAGATAAATTCCAATCAATCTAGTTTGCCCCACCTTTTTCCTTCCCACTATCGTATGCATGGAATGAGCCAATCTCTTATAATGAAACAAGTTCATGTTCAATATCCCGGTTAGCTTCATTTTTTGACGTGTTCAATGTTATACCACTCACACTTCTACTTTCACCTTTTCATCTCTACACGCCACCACCATATTTTAATTTCGATAAAAAATGAAAGTTATAATATAAAAGTCTTTTGGTATATTAAATTTTTATATAGGGGACGCAGTAGTTACTTGCATTTAGTTTTTTTCATGCTTACGTACATTTGCACCTCGGGAATTCATTATAATTATGAACTTGGACGAAGTACTTTTATTTTTTGGGAATAATACTTCTTTTTTATAAGCGTTATAAAAATGAAGGTACATGTTTTAACACTACGTACGTTCATTTCCTCTAATTTCAATGGTGGCTTCAAAAAAGGTTATCAAAGGTTATTGTTTGAAGGTTAAAGCTTACAATTAGGTAGTAATTTGGTTATTTCGTTTGATAAAAAATTAAATTGAATTTGCTTAAGTTAATACTCCAGTGATTCAGTTCCCATCTATTTTCCAACGAATCCTTTATGTTTCATGAGGCATGAAGAGCAACTCTAAGAAGCGAAAGTTGGCTTTTTGGATTGTACATAATTTGTCTTATAATGATGCCTTTAACATAGCTTCTCTACGCTTGCTTTCGTCTTTTTCGTTTACTCTATCGGGCCTATCGATTCTTTTCAGCTATATCAGCAACTTTATCACAAATTTCCTTCGTAGACGTTCATGACAACTAACCAGACGTGTCCCATTTTCTTCATGATTTTTTTCTTTAATGATATTTTGTGAAATCAAAGAGCATTCTAACATCAGCATGAAATTTTTGTCTATTCTATAGCAAATGAAATGATTGCGTCACCATTCGAAACCCGATCGGACTCATTCTATTTTGTGGACAACAAGTTGATAATGCACAACAAGGCTGACTATGCGTACAACGGTGGACTTTAATTCGGTTCATCATCGGATCAAATGTTTGTCATCAGCAAACATCCTTGTCAGATTCTCATCATGCTGTGTATTTACTTTTTTCTCTGCGAGGCATAATGTTATTTTGTGGCTATGGTATCTCTTTAACGTATTCTGAAGTAAAGGTAAAAAAATACCTACGTACGTTATTATTGCTACAGAATGTTAGGTGAGTGGAAGTCAGATGTAACCTATACAATAAGAATATAATATCTCGTTCTCTCATCGTTACGCTGTCATGTCAAGAATGCAATTTGTATAGCGGTTAGTAAGTAAAGACACAGAATTTTATCATGTACGATTTACGGTTCACGCTAAACGCATAAATAGAAATGTTTGCTTTTACACTTACATATTATTATAGTCATCTTCATTACGCACATTAAAAGGTGAATATGATACACATTTTGTCCAATAAAACCTTCAAATTTATTTTATTAATGTTTACATTCATGAAAAAAACATACATGCATGCATACAAAAAACATGCTACTTAATGAATTAGCCCTTCTTGTTACTGTCCATTTAGTTGTATTTAGTCTATTGCAGTGGAATAAGAATATTGAGTTGGATTACTGAATAATTTATAATAGAAACAGGTGCATTGACATGCATCATCTACTCATTTTAGGTAGTAACCATTTCGAAATCATACAGTAACTAGTTGTCTTTTAACGAATGTAGGCTATTTAATTTAAGAGTTTAGCAATAAATATAGCTTGCACTTAAAGTTGTCCTGCTTTTTGGCTAAACAGAAGGAAAATGTTAGAATACTAGACTGTTTCCATCATGTGCAGTTCAGAAAAGAAATTTGAAGGAAGAGAGAATGGATAAAATTTGCACAAATTTTATACGGTAAAACGACCACTTGAATTTTTTCACAAGAATATTTGCATGCGATGCTTGATGTATTTCATAGTAAAATTTGACCATGCTAACCGGTGGTGCATCAAGTTAATATATTTCTTGCATTTTCAAAAGTAAAATCGATACGTAGTGCTTACTCTCCGTGTATTCAATTCAACCAACAGGTGTGATATTTTTCAGATGAAATGAAATACTAGCGTGTCTGTCGTAGAAATAGGTTTACTTGAAAATATATGCAGTAATGTGATCGAAAATGGAGAAACATTGTTTTACCAAACTATTCTACAAAGTTACAAATACAGTGAAGTACATTGTTGTAATTAATGAATTAATATGCATTACTAAGAACTGATGTTTACCACTACTACATTGTTACTTTAATGAAAATTTAAATGGTTGTGCTAATCGTAATTTTTAGCAAAAAAAAAAGAAGAAATTCAGATGTTGGTTCATGGTTAGTTATTTAAATCAATTTAATACAATTATGTACTTACTTGTAACGAATTATTAGCAACATCCTTGTTATCCTTTCCTTAAATCACCTAAAAAGTAAAGTGATAGACTAATAGTTTGTGTAATCACAATCATTTACATTCTACTTACATAGTTGTCTGTGAATAATGAATGCAAATTATACTGCAAACAGTTTTTAATGATAATATTATGCGAATGTATGTACGTACGCTGCCTAGCCAAACGATGTTTACTTGTTACACGAATACTTTACAATTACTATCGTGTCTTGTGTGTTTTATTATTATTTTTTAGTTTGTCATCATCCTTTTTTTTGTTATTGGTGTTATGTCTAAGTGTGTGCATGTTTTATCTGAAAAGTATTTCGAAAAATAGATGTCTCTAGAAACGTATTTACGTGTAAAAATCATGCATTACCAATTGCATTATTCAGCATTTCTAAAGGAAAATGAGAAAAAAGGGAAAAGGTAAGCAAGCAGCGAGTGTGTTGCGGTGAAAGCTGTATCTAAACCTCTGGTAACTGGTAGTATTATGGTGGCGTGACGACACTCATCACCATAATCCAGTATAATATATTTTGAAGGATGACTGCATTTATTTTCATTACGACATGCCCTACTGCTACACATAAATATACCCAGTACATAGTGCAGTAGTAGAAGTAGATATCATGATGATAATATTATTCTGTTTTCCAAGGGAAGAACAAAGTTTTGCTTTTGCTCTCCAGGAGAAACATTAAATGTGAAATGACTTCAGCTCAATGTCCTGACAAATCCATTCATACATCAGCTTCACATGTATAAACAGTCCAGTCATGATTTTATTTCTTGTCTTTTTTTTGGTATAAAAACCAAAGTAAAATGTTATATAATACGACAGGAAATTATGTATTTTTTGCGCCACTATTGTCTCGTCACACCACCGCATCACCCACCACCATCACTGAACAGACGTGTTGTTAGCTGTCTCGTTTTTTACGGCACAACCAAACGACATGATGATACAAAAAAAACTATTGAATATACCAATACACAACCTCTATCACCTCATCCATAACAATACGATGTACTTGCTCATTTGTTTATTTAACATGAGACCGTCTCATTGAGACGGGCATAGCTTGCAGAGTATGGCGTCGTCGTCATCACTGGCGTCAAAGCATGCAATGCAGCAATAGCATATTGTGTAGGCCGATATTTTTTCCTTTTATCATACCGAAAAACCATGCAAAGCACACTTTAAAAACGGTTGGAAATTTTTCACCAGCAATCGATTTGTCATTGTCTAACAGAGATATACCCAAGGATCCCATGAGTTTCCCCAGTTGAATGAAAAAGTATGTTTCATAACATGTGAAAGAAGATAATATTATATTATTATCCTATTTCATTTTGCATGGCTAAAGTTGCTGTAAGTTACAAAGAAACTTTTACAAACATCAAATACACTTTCCTTTTTCACCATTATTCGCACAACGAAAAACCGAGTCCTTTTCTTCAAATCCAATACCATACTAGCATCCACCACCATCCGTAATATTGTTGTACTCCTCTTGGTTGTCATGTCATGTGGAGGGGCTTTGGTATTTATTATCATGCTGGTTGAACACAACACTTTCTCCATTCACTCACTTTCTAACACACAGTTTATTTTCTAGTTGGTTAAAGGTGGATTTGGATTTACTTTACGATGGATGAGTAAGGTGAGTTTGCAGTGTATGTACTTCTCTGTTTGTGGCTTCTTCTCAGTTTTCTGTCTTGTATAGTGAATCCATTTTTCCAAATAGGATTACAGATAGAAAGGGACGTAAAAGTAAAACAGACAAACATATAGATTTTCGAAGCACATACATCTTTGAGCTGACCTGGCCATGGCTGAGAGAAAGAAGATAGAATAAAAGAAAGTGTATATTTGGGTGAAAGAGAATGAAATAGTGAAAAAGAAAAGTTTTTTTACACCCTTACTACTTCCGGCCAACTGGATGGAAGAGAGAAGATGAAAGTTTGCAAATTCGTTTGAATAGAAAAGATGTACTAAAGCCTGCAGAGAGAGAGAGAGCGAGAGATACTTTCTCCTTTTATTTGTATGAGCGATGAGGAATTGAAATCGACTTACTTTTTCACACAAAAAATGTATTTCTGCAATTATCTACTTGGCTGCATCGTCCTTACGACAGCAAACAAAACGAAATATGTAACATGTAACTTATTGTTGTAGTATTATTAGTTTTTTCCCAAAAACGTAACTTATATAATGTTTTGCTTCAATACAGCCCGTCACAATACTTCTTTGAACACTACCTTCATTCTTACTGAACACTGTTATTGCATGGTATGTACATAGGTATGTGCATACAATGAAAAGAATAAAAGAAGGAATGAAAAATAGAAAAAAAATTGCTGAGTTGATTAAAGGCAGAACATCTCTTCAGAATTAAAAAAATGTATCTCTACTACATTACCTAGAAAATGTGACGGAATATATCGTTCAACTTCAACGTATGTCGTCATTACTTGTTGAATGAAGACTGCAACTTATGACTTAGATGAATAGAAAGACGGCTGAAAGATTTTTTGTCTTTCGAAGGACTTTTCATTCCAGTTGATCATATCACCACCACGAAATTTCCTGGAACACCAACTAGTTCAGTTTAAAACGAATAAAAAAGTGCATATATGTGACAAGTCAGTTTTTTATTTATTGCCAAGAATGCATCCTGGTATAAAACATTATCTGCAGAGATGGCAAAACATGGGTAGGTAGAAATGTTTTTTTTTTAAATTTTTAAAAACCTCAATTTTCCAAGTGAACATGATGAATACTAGAATATAAATGTTTTACTTCATTTACGATGCTTAGATATTTCTGTGTAAGTTTGGTGTGCTGCTAAAACACCCATATTATATTGGAACTTGGAAGTTACCCATGAATTTGAAATTTATATTTTAAAAATACTTGATTTGCTCTTGTATCCAGGTGAAGGAAACGACAACTACGTGTTTCAAATAGCGGTATGCCCCTAGCATGTGCATCATTTCCATTTCGTTTGGTTTCTGTATGTCAATCATGCCCACCGTGAGGAGAAAAATAATGAACCGTGAAATATTGGATTCACATCGACGAAAAATAAAACGATGGAGAAAAGAAATGATAAGCTATCACAGAGTAAAGGGGTAACCTGTATGGCAAATGTTGTGTTGTAACCTTGGAACATTTTGCATTAAGGCATGAGGAGGCTGCATAAATAGGTGGTTAATAACCAATTTTTAGAGTTCTTTTTGAAAATAAAACTTCATCACTTCAACATATAGGAAAGTCTAATCAATCGCACTTTTCTTAGGTTTTGTATGTTTTACAATTTGACATTCCCATTTGCAGTGATAAATCTCTATTACTAATGGTAATTGTAGTAATGCAATTGGAATGTAATGTAATCTGTCTTGATTTGTGTAAAAGCCGATTTATACATGATATCGTTTCAGAGACATTCAAAAATCAATACGAGATATAAATGGTACGAATCATATATACATTGTGGTTTACATTTTAAAATACTGCTTCTATTTTATCGATCCTGTCTGCTGTAAATTTTGTATACTGATGTTTTATACATGCAACTTTACTGTAAAAACGGTGAATGAAAACTTCATTTTTGAAAAATTTGTAAAATTATATAGAAAAAAAAGATTGCTGGGGAATGAATGGACAAGTGGTAACGATAACCCTAATATTTTGTGGAGACTAGTTCTCCCCTTCACGTCGTAATGAATACCTCCTATCTACATACATATAACGTGGTATATTAGAAATAGTTGCTTTTTTTACAGATTTAACGGTCAGGTACTGCAGTTCATGGAATGCTATTTATTGCAATTTGTGATGAATTATAAATTAAAGTATAGGGTTCGATTCACAGTGCAAAGAGCTAAAAACGATGGGTTGTAAAAAGAGTAACAATCAGCATTTTACAATTCATGGAACATCGTCAATTGGCTTCAAAGCAAGCGTTTGATGAAGTACAAGGTAGTCCTCAAATTACATTTAATGGAATTTGAATTTAGAAATATAAGTGCATAATATTCAACATTTAGTATAGTCCATTATTTCTACAGATAAATTGTTGTTGATTGTTCTGTATGGTGATTCTAGAATATTTCATTGAACATAAATTATGTAAAAATTTGAATTTGGAAAGCCATCTAATAATAGCATGGTTTGTAAAATTTTGAAAAAATAAAAATTTTGCAGTTTCCAAAATGAAACAGGGATAAAAATTTGTAGGAATACAGGAATTAGAGGGGGTAAAACTAGTGTCCGATCAAGATCTCTGTAGCACAGTCATAAATTGATATTATAAAGGAAAGTTATATTATATTTACTTTCGTATTTACTGCAAACTATATTATTGTATTTATGTATAGTGGGTGAATAAACACAGATTCAATAGACATTGACGGCGCAAAGTTTATTAGATTAAATTAAATGCAGTATTAACTGGCGAAGACGTACGTAGATATTGTAATAATTATATACCAAGAATGCGAAAAATCTAATTTCAGTTTGTGCATTCAATCGAGACGTTTTGCTAAAAACGGTGTAGTTTTTCTACGCAACCAAAGCACCCACGATTGTAATGAAAATATGCATACATAGGTTCAACGAGTAGGAGATTTCTGTTATCGTCCTAGAAAACAAAATGTCATTTATATTAAATAATCTAATATAGTATAAAGCGGTGGTTGATTTATATAAGCTGTACATATATTGGTTTTTTAACCAGTTGTTTAAATCAATTTGACAGTTTAGTTGGAACATTGAAAAATGCTGTTGCCGGATGATCATTTTTGAGTTTCTGGTTGAACAAAAAGCGCTTCTTTGATAATCATCAAGTAAAAATTTACAGCAGTAATATATGAAACTTACATATTTTATCCGTAAACATTACTCAAAACATTATTCATTTAATACTACAAAAGTAAATGTACAATGTCGTAAACTTACAATACAATCAACGTGAATATGTATATGTAATGTGTAAACGTCTACTTAAAATAAAATAAAATTCGTATGAAATGAAATTATTATTAAACGCTTTTATTTTTGTGAATACATACATCAAAATAAAATAAGCTACTCGTCTGCCGTATTAATTGATTCATATTCAGAACGTCATTACCACATTCTCTCTATATACGAGCATGGCTAGATCGCGAAAATTGAACTTTGAGAAGGAGCAAAATTCGTAAACAATAAGTCAGAGTGACCGTTTTATCACGACACTTTCAGATTGTATATGAGGCATTGGGGTCATTTGATATTCGAGGTTTGTGGACTTCGGAATGTGCCGTTTTTATATGCACGGATTTTTGAGAGAGAATCTTGCACTTTTCGTGGCAGTGTTGGCAAATCCACATAGTTTGCTATCGGACACACGGACAGATCGGACAGTGCATGTGAATGCACTTTGCTTACGCTGATTCAAATGTCATATTGCAGGGCTCGCATTTTGAGGGTCCAGGCTCTGGACATCGTTGGGGCGAGATACACTAATTGAACATACGCACGTAGGAGGATCGAGGTGAGAGGGAAAAATCAAATTGCATAACATGGAAATATAATTAATAATAATTACGTAAAATAACATGAGGAATGAAATTACTATTACATAGAACAAGAAAATCCCATAAATGAAATGGTTGAGATACAGAAGCCGTTCCAAGTAGGACAAGTTGATATTGGACCCATTGTATGAAAATACATAAGGCTGAAAGGTCCCATAAAATAACCTTAGAATCAAACCTACCCAACCTTTTGTGCGTCTGAATGTTGCCATTGCGTTGTAGTCACAAGCGAGTCTCAGATGGCCCCAGAAATGTTCTTTGCTGGGAGATCGGAGAGCACTTTAGTTTTTGCTCTTCTTTAGAAGTCACAGCTGTAGGATTGAAGATAGTGAAGATACTCATCTCGTCGAGTTTTCTATCATTCTGTCAAATTCAATTTAAAGATTTTTAGTTTGAACCTGGAAATCATCCCAATGTTTCACTTTTACTTGAATTCGTTACCACATGGGTCATCGATTGAATGTCGATCAGATTCGAAAAATAATCCTGCATTGGTCGACAATAAAAATCGTTTCTTATGTAACACGCGAAAACATTATAATAACCATTCCAAGGTAACGTTGGGCGAACAAGGAAAGCGTTGCCACTATCTATTGTTCGTGTTGGAACTTGGAAGATGACGCTTTTCTGAGTTGCAGTCTTCTACCTTTACCGGAGCATTAAAATGTTTTGAAGAACCAGCTGAGACAGTAGTGTAAAGCTACTGTTAGTACGTTCCTTTCACCGTTCAGCATCGAGTGAACAAGGCCGCGCTAGTAGCAATCTGGATTAAAATCAAGAACAAAAAAGTGTTGTTGGCTTTGGCTTTC
>JAHZMZ010004538.1:0-20720 GCA_027743805.1 Lepidocyrtoides sp. E14 | reverse complement strand
TTCCTCTCTCTCTCTCTTTTCCTCTAGCTTTGTAATATTATCCTAAAAATATAATGTAATTTCACATAACAGCAGCATATATGTATATACTCCTCTAGACATGTATTTAACGGAATATCATCATAAAGTTTATATATTTTTTTTATCTTATCGCACATTCTAAAAACTGCTGCTGCTCCTGTGCTCCTGCTGATGATGATACTCAGACAACAACAGCAGCAGCAGTAGCATGCAAAAAGAACACAGTTTTATTTTATATTTTTGCTGCCCTTTCATTTAACAAAAGGACGACAACGAGTATAACGGAAGTTACATGCATTCCAAAAGGGATTTTTTTTTCTGACAAGAATCTTGCAAATGTGCGCGCGAGATATTATATTATTATGAATATTTTAACATTTTTAAAAACGTGATAACTATCACAATCATATATATGTTGCGTTTTTTTTATATTTTATACATAACTTTTAATACTCTGTTCGTAAATACGGTAATATAATTTTTCCATTATTGCTTTTTATTACGGTTGTTGGAAACTTACGAATGCATGTAAAGTGCATTGGCATAAAAAAAGGAAGAAGAAGCAGCAGCAGCAGAAAAACGAAAAAAAAAATGTAATACGCTCATCTTCATGTAGAAGAAGATGATGATGATGATGATGATCCAAAAACACATACATATTCGTTCCTATTTGATATCCTGGCAATTTCCCATTTTCTATTATTACATTCACCGTTCACTTCCGTTCATATTGCCAATTCATTTCGATCAGCAGCAGCGGGAGAGCGAGAGCGAGCTTCGATAATACGATATATGTATGCTGCTGTTTCTTCTTGCTTAGTTTCACAGTTCGTCTTCTTGTCTGATCCGTGGGGAGTGAATTTCATGGAAAAGAGAACGACATTGTGTGTGTGTAGTAGTATATATGTGCTATTACATTACGGGAGAAAAACATCATCACTGGTGTGTGTGTGTGCTGGAATATGGGTTGCATGGGACTGAGAAAATTATTACTTTGCTCTTTCAAGAAGAACACACCCAATGGTTTCATTTTCCCCCTTCAATTTTAAAGCTACACATTGTAAAATATACCCGTGGTGTAAATACAATGGCATATATTCGAAATGAATTGAAGGGAGAGACAGTGATTCTGCAAGAAATAGACTTTTTTTCTGTAATAAAAGTCAGTAAAATTAAACGATATGCATACAGTGTCATTCCGTCCATCTTTTCAGTCCCTATTTCAAGTCGAGTGTGTAAATGAAACAAAGAAATTCCCTAAATAAATTCCTAGTCATGCCGGCACTGTTCATTACGATTTTCGTGCATTTTTTTTTAAGAATAAAAAATTCCATGTATATAACTTTGTAATCGTATCATTTTAATGATAAATATGTTCAGAGGAAAAAAAAGAAGAAGAATAAAAAAAAACGTGGAACTGTCTACTGCGAAACAACCACTCGAAATAAATGGGAGAGTAGACAAGTTACGATATAAATTCTTAAATTATGCCGCCAGCAGAAGCTTTTTGGCTTTCTTCTTTTCCAACAAAAAAATGCTTCCAGTCATGTTTAAAAAATGTTACTGCCAACCAGATAAACGGCATGAATATATATGTATAATAGCATTACGCTGATGGTGGTGGTAGTGGTGGTGCCCTCCGATGAATTGTACCAAAAAAAAATATACTTACACGATAGACAGACGGACATCGTATAACATGCTATAAACTTACGAATATAGCCACCCACCCGCATTAAAATTCTAAAGCACTAGAATAATAATAAAGAGAAAAAAAATATTAAATGCACCACCACCATTTAACAAATTCATAACTTTTTTTTCACCGAAAAAAAAACCTACCAAACCACCATTTTTCCCATTTCGCTCACCTATTAAAACACCATACACCTCATTACGCTACATGAAATAAACTTGTGCTCAAGGAGGAAGAAAGGAAAAGATAAAAAGAGGAGGAAAAAATTCTCTTTTTTTTTCTCCTAAAGCAGCTGCTCTAGAGCACACTCCTTATCATCCTCACAATTCCCTGTGCATATTTCATTAATTCAGCAAACCTGTCATATTTTGCATTTAAACCGTGCACTAGGTACAACTTTAAACATAAACTTGCTCTAAAAAAAGTCCCAATTTCAGATTTCTCTCCCGTGAAAGTAGTAATGCTATATAGACATATACACTCTTTCCATTGTAGTATGCAAAGTAACGAAAACCCAGTTTAAAAGAACACTAAGAACAAAAAAGAAAAATAATGAATGAAACCACACAAGAAATTTATTCTACCATCAGAGCAGAGGTAAGGTGGAGCAGAAGAAGAAGAAGGGAAAAAGCGAGTTATATATGTGGTAGAGTTTGTGTGTGTGTGTGTGTGCTGAATAATAAGTAGAGAGGGCCTTGAGGCTTTCTAGCTTTCTCTGATTATGATATATTCAAGCAACTAAATCATACAAGTTTCTTGCTTTACCCCATTTTTAATTTATGACACACAGGTACAGTACTACCAATAATGCCACTACCACCACCACCACCACCAAACCGTAATCACCAGCAGACGTGTACTCTTCTTGTTGCTGGGTAGATTCCCCTACTTATAAACTCAACATAAAAAGCTTTTCCATTTCTACCTCATTACTTCTTCTGTGTAAAATTGTGGCATTGGAAAAGTACCACTAGTCAGTAGTAGTAGTATTGATAATAATAATAATAATGACAATGCATGCATACGTACATATGAATACAAAAAGTGTTGCGAATTTTGGAGAATAAAAAAAGAATATTGTTGTGGTGTAGCAGTACACGACACGTGATGCATAATGATGTACTGCGATTGTCGTGTACGTTTTTCGTTTAGAATTACATCGTTAAGTTGATGAAAGTAAAAAATAAAGTATATTTTCCTGAATCACAATGACGTGAAAAGGATTGATTGTGAAAAAAGCTGGGATGATTAGAGAAGTTGATGTTGTTGTTGTGTTTTGTTACTTTAAAGAAACATAATAAGCTTACTTTTTAAAAAAATCAGTTTGGCTTTTAGAGAGAAAAGGGAATATTCATAAATCCCTGTTGTTAGATCCCTTAAAAATCTTTTGCTTAGTGCGACGTACATTTTGATAAGAGTATATATTACTTGCCATAACTTTGGGAGAATTAATGAGTGTGTAGTTTACTCATGATCATAAATTACACGCGATAGAATCAAAATGGTAATAATAATGAAAGATTTTTCGGCATGTGCTAACTGGTGTGTGGCGAAATGCAGAGCAGCAAAACATCACGACGTCGACAACGACGACGGTTTCAGTAACGCACCACCACCAACTGTGAGACTAACACTTTGGCAAGCACAAAATGGAAATAATAGTAATGCCGTGTGTATGTGTGTGTGGAACTAAAAGTTCTCATATGGAAATAATAATGGTAAGAGAGTAGAAGAGAAATAAATTACTTTGTGTTTTCTTGAGCAGCAATGGAATATTTTGTTCTCATTCCCATGTAATTCTGTGCACAACAGGTGTTCAGCCAAGCTTCATCTTGATTACACGAGGGTATTATGTACGGGCTATTGAGTATGCAGGCGATTGATTGAGTTGCTTACGTGAGTTATCCTGATAATTTTCTTTCTTTTTTTTGGGTGAGAAAACACTAGCGTGTTATTTACTCGACAGGATAGCTATGAAACGCACGCGTAAGCAGCAGTAGTAGTAGCATAAAACACATTAATTGGCGATACGTGTGTGTAAGAGAAAAAATGTTGCTTGTAGGCGTGAAAAGCTTAATATGTTACTCCAATACTAATAACCAATGTGATTAGAATACTTAAATATTTTGGTAACTCAATTAATACTCATATAATATTGCTCAGTTTGTGTGTTCACTTGGTAAGTCTCCTGGATTTTGATATGCAGCAGAGACTGTCCCATTCGCATCGTGAAGTGTGCTTTCGCCTCCTTCTTCGTGCCCACTTGGAGAACATGTCCTCTCCAGCGAGCACCACCTTCTCTCCCGCAGAATTTTCCTTTGGCATAAACTCTTGCATGTCATCCAACAGCCCGACGATCTCGTTCGTGTCCTTTTCGATGGAGCACAGCTCCTCTTGATTAAAGTCGGGGTTGATCTGACGGCATAACAGGATCTGCGAGAGCACTTGACCAAGGTTTGAGGGACCTGGGCGGTTCTCTGTTGAATAGAAACTGCACTTTAGCACACATGATTATAAACGACAGGTTTTATTTCACCGAATCAAACTTTATCGGTTGAACAAGTTTTCAACACAATATAAGCCCATCAAGATTCTTCTGCACATTCTCTTCATGTCCTGTTTCAACCCTTGAAAATAAATACGGCCAACAACAAAACCGATTTGCTAGAAAACATTTTTGTGTGTGCAACGGCTGTGTTTGATGTACAATACAAATCCTATCAACAACAGCTTGTACAAAGTAGGTACGTCTGTATAACGAATGGCGGACACTCTTGCTTACCATAATAGGTGGACATATCCAGTGGCATAGTCAGCACAAGTCTTTGGCATTTCCTCAGTTCTCTAAGTAGCAGCTGGGTGCAAAAAAAGAGGAGGACCAGCTGTGGAATGAAATCCAGAGGGATATCTTCCGCTACATCGCTACAACGGATTAAAATAAAATTGAATATTGAGTGAACAAGCCCTACAAACATATTTTCCAGCATTTTTTTCCCTCTCTCCTTTTTTTATATTCCAGTACATTTTCTTCCTCTAGCTGTGGCGTATATACACGCTTGAATGAAGCTGATTTTTTTTCTCTCTTGTATGCATATTATATGATAACAAAGTTTATGTTGACGTGTTATTCTTCTTTTTATTCTTGCCAGAAAACACATTTGCACAAGATCATTTGCATAATACGAGCGGAAATGGTACACAATCATGACGGATATAATAATACAAGGGAATGTGTTTAACGAAATCCACTGGATTTTTTATGAAGCGAGAATTTTATGAAGAAATAATATTTTGTTGAAGAAAAGACTGGAAATATTTTTTTTTTTCGGAAAAAAGTGTAAAAATACAAAAAAACAAACTTTCTCCACTACTGTAAACACACTATGTACACACAGACACACACGTAAAAAACTCTTAGGCTAGTAGTAGTAAAGTTTTGTCAAGTCAATTTGAATTTGATTTAGTATCAAGTTAACTTACTTGCGCACTTGTACCAAAAGAATCTGACAAGCATGTCGACACGACTCAATGGTTTGTCTCCGAATCCTGCGAATTTTTTCTCTCATTTCTGGTCCATCCTTTGCTTGTCCGATGTGGATGAGGAGATCCCGAAATTGAGCTACATGGGTGTTCACCTCCTCCACCGCCTGTTTTTCCATAACATACAGAAAGTGTATATTGGTAAAAAGTATTTTTTTTTCTCTCTCTCTCAATAAACTCTTACTACTACTTGGAAGGATAGAGAGACAGGAACTTTAGTAGAAATAATAAGAATAAAAATAATTCGGAATGAAATAAAATATTTTTTGTCAGAAGCACACACAAGAATCCATTTTTATATGTCTGCTCCTCCTGCTGTCAGAACTAAACCACGACTAAAACATATCATAAAGGATTTGAGGCAAGTTAGCGAGGAAAGTACACTCTTTGTTAGTGAAAGATAAAAGATTTGGTTCACAATAGGTTTAGGTTTTTTTTTGTGTACATTCCAGAAGCACAACATTTATTCTTCCTTTTGCTAATACAACAGAGAAAAAAATGGTAGAGGGAAAACTCTGCTGCTGCTAACGAAGCACAACTACTGCCTGTATAATGTTTGTTTTTGCTATTGTTTGGTTAGTCAGCTTACCTGAGTAGGGTCCTGAGGAGGTTCCCGTTCATGAGCCATACCCATGCTGATCCTTCTGGCTAAAACACTCCATTTTATAGCAGCTAAACTACTTCTTCTCAAATGTGGCTGAGGACTACTCGTCAACCCTTTCGTCGGTGGATTGCAACTGTACCTCCTAAACTTGCTGTTACTACTTTCACCTCCAGACGGGCCCTCTTCTAGCGGGCTGTGTTGCTGAGGAACTGTAAGAAGTGAAAGTTGTGGCTGTCCACCACCACCACCAAGCTCTGTCGAAGACGAAGAACTGCCGGACCTCGCTGGCCGTGATGTTGTCGCTGCCCCAATTTGCAAGAGACTCGTTGTGCTACTACTCCCACAACCGCTCTCATGATGAGTGGAAAGTTTACCTGGCTGACGTTCCAAACTATTCCAGCGGACTGACGGGGCTGGGGACGCTGATACGATGGCTGCCTCCATACCTCTCCACGTTAGCACGAGCCTGTTCACCTGTTCAAAAATTTAATTTTATTTAAATATTACATGAAACGCGAGCGTTCGTTTGTTCTTCCGGATTTCTCAGGAGATATCTTATAGAGGATTAAAGCCCATGTATGCTCACGTTACATATACTCATACTCATCATGTTACATAGCGCTTATTCATCCACTCCAGTTGCCAGTAAAAGCATCTTTTGTTTCGCACAAAATTCTCATGCATACAATATCAGGATAAATAGTACAGCAGTAGTACAACAGTCTCTCTGCCAGAAACTAGAAGAGTGAAACGCCAGAAATGACGTGTAATTTTCCACTCTAAAAATACAATAGCTTTTCTCTTAGAAAAAAATATCCTATAACGCATTTCCTATAATAGGATAAACACTAGCTCACGACGACGACGACGACGACGTTATCCCAGTGGGACTACTTTCCCCCAAAAAAATACTCTATATATTTGCAATACTTTCCCATTTATCATCATCCATTTCAAGCATTATACACCTATTAAAACATTGCCTTGTAGCAGGATAGCTCACACACTCACTCTCGTCCTCCTGTCCAGACGAAATACCCTTGCCTCAATGAACGCAACAAACATACATGCATACACAGTGACAACCCTGTTTGTTACTACTACTACGGCTAACATTTTCCCCCTCAAATTGTATATCTCAACGACGACGACGACGTGGATGCCAGAAACATGGATGCATGTCGTATACAAAAAAAACACACATTCACGGTAAAAAAAATGCTGTGATAAATGATAAATGATTCCTGGCGGAAGAAAAGCACACATGAGGAAAAGTGATATTCCCTTGTACAAAACCAGGCATACATGTCACATTGAAATTACAGACTGCCATAAAAATATCTATACACGGGTTGGCAAAATATTGAAAGGTAAGCTGACAGCAGCAGTGCAAACATTTGTAGTTTAGTAAGAAGCAGTTGGATGCATTATATAGATAGAGTGTCAGTTACCTACTACTACCACCACCGTGTCTGATAATAATCGCAACTAACGAACAGTTCTACTTACGGAAGTGACTTTGATTCCATGATATGCAGGAGGATTATATAATAATGCATCGACAAAAGCGGACAAGACCAGCAGCAACAGCAGCGTGAGTGGAATCTCCATGCAAGATCATATGATCATATTATTTCTACTACTACTGTGTGCATTGTGCATAAGATTGTGTGTTTGCATTCCATAGCGTATTATTCTCACGTTGAAAGCCCGGAAAAAAAGAGAGAATGAACACATAATAGTTATCTGTCCGCATTGGGCATAATAAACCTCAAATGAACTTTCCACTACGATTCATATGTAGAAACGTGTTTGTTGAGTTTTTCCGAAATATCTCGCATAATATCACGCTTCTTTCTACTACACACACATATATATATATATCAGCACCACCACCGCCACCGCTACCGACATCGTAAATCATCAAATTGCATTAAAAACCGGGGTAGAGTATCGCGAACGAACAAACACCCATTCAGTTCTGATAACAAAACAGTGCAAGTCACACTGCTACCACTACCAGACCCTAGACATGTTTACGTACGTACTACTTTTACTGCATACAAAAGAAAGTACGCGGTTTTCTCGCTAGAATATTTTACTAATACAAAGTCGCTTTTCTGATGAATTCAAAGAGAAAACGCCACTTTATATTAATGCAACAATTTTTTTTGGTTCCTAATTTTCTACAACAGGAGAGAAAAATTGTTTCCAAACGAAATTTTTTAGGACATTCTGAACTCAATGCCTATAATTTTAACTGACAAGCTGATGAAACCTGTCATCAGCGATAAATTTCTATTTCGAACGTGAGTTCAAGTTCTCTTCATAAACTTATCTCTCATCATCATCATTATCATCAAATCCAAACTACAAAATCCTTCGTTATAATATAAATCTCCCACAAACTCACTCCTCCCAGTCAGCCAACAAAAAATATCAAAACCAACTAGCCAACCCGAAAAATAACTGTGAACTCTTAAGAAAGGGTAAGACCTCAAAAATTTTCATAAATAAACACTCAACATTCATGTTTCTGTATTTCAAAATGATGCATGTGTGTGTTTTGCAAAAAAAAAGATCGTTTTTCTAACGACGGCCTACTAAAAGAATATTACTTTATTTCCGTTACTCGTTTCACAGTCAACATTTTTGTTACAACGAGAGACTCTCTCTTTTCTCTCTCTCCTTCATCACCACAACCGTTATAAAACGAAACTGACTGAATCTCTTCTTTCATTTTGGCATTCTGGCAGCTGCTCAAAAAACTAACATCTCGAGTATTTTTTCATACAATGACCCAAAACAAAACAAAAAAAAATCCACTTAGAATTGAATTGATTTCTGCATCCACTTTTACAATATTGTTTGCAGAAAAACATGAATGAATCCGGTACAATCAGAGAAAAAAGGAAACCACAAAAAATGGACATTTTTTTGTTCATCATTTTCTTTCCCTTTCCTTAAAATTCTTTAGCGTCACCAACAAAACATGGATATAATATGTTATGGGCCTAAATATGAGGAAAAAAACTGAGCTCTTGCTCATTCATCCTGAATAACATAGCACCACAATATATACGCATAACTATATGTATACAAGAAAACATTCAACTCAACATTTTCGCTGATTCTTTGTATCCTTTTTATTATTAAACGTACGCAGTAGCCCATAAGTTTTATCCGTGTTTTGTACACAAAATAATAATAATAATATGGCATGCAGAAAAAAGTACAAAGAGAGAGAGAGTGGGAGCACACACAAAAATAGTTAAAGCCCTACTCACTACTACTGCAAGCCCATAATATTATGATGTTCCAGAAACAAGTTTCCTTCGCACAAAGACCCCTGCTCCAACAAGTATGCTTAAATAGGATGTTGTATAAGATTGAAAATGTGCAAGCATGTAGCAATAAATTCTTCTCTGCACTACTTTCTGATGTGTTATGTGTGTGTGTGTGTTCCTGTTCCTGCAGTCTGATGAGTTATTGCGGATAATAGAATACGGGCAGGGTTGTGTACCGGATTTCTCCCGGTCTTTACAGCGCTCTTGTGTATAGCACACACTCTTATACCACTGGGATAATCGTTGTGATTTTTTATAGATAAGCGTCTATAACATAAGGAAAACTTTTCTCATATTATGCAGAATTAAGTTGGATGAGTGAAGAAAATGGGGAGCAGCAACAGAGAGAGAGAGAAAAAAAAAGAAGAAAACGCAACAGCAGCAGCTAAACCGTCTCGTCATGCTTAGGCTTTTTTTCCTTTAGTGTGTGTGCAGTAGTAGCAGCAGCAGACAAATAGAACCGCTCATCATAATATAACGAGCGTAAATACATGAGAGAGATAAAAAAAAATTTACAAAAACGGCAGCTGCTTGTACAAGCATCCTAATGCAGATCACAGTATCATATTTTATACTCTCAATGAATAGAAGTGTAACAAACAACAAAAAAAGCAGTGCAGACTTAAAACCTTATTAGGTGTATACGCTTTTTATCAAGCTAAATATATGTAGCATCATGATATTTTGGTTGAAAAATGTGTGACATTTTATGAAATCTGACACGAGCAACATATTTTTTTATTTTCACAAGTAGCTAGAGTGCGATACGGCTTATTCTCAATCTCATCCTCTCTCTCTCTCTCTGTTTCCTTCACCTGTGAAAGTTGGTGTAAAAGAAGGAAAGCATGTGCGAGAAGTGAGCGAGCGAGAGCAAAAAGCAAACGTGCACTTTTCAACCAATTTGTGATCGTGTTTCTGGCAGTGGAATGTGCAGATGAAAAAACGGAATAGTAATAATAATAACAAAATTCAAGGTAATGTATTGCGTACGGTGTATGTACCGAGAAAGAGAAAAAAACTGTGCGGTTGACTTACTCGTGGTGTGACACTACGGCTTATTGGTTATTTCGCTATCTATTCTGCAGAAATTACATTTATGATTTTTGGCTGTCGCAATACTACTGTCTGTATTGGTTTCAGGATTTTTGTCTGCTTGCGCACCGCTCGTCATACGTAATATAACAAATATTTAACCGCACGTTTATTACCGTACAGTGTTGCTGCTGCTACTCTTTGACAACGTGGAATTGGAAATTATTATGGATGGGCGGTTGTGAATGTAGTAGTAGAAGTAGTGATAGGAGGAATGAGTACCGCTGGCGAAAAAAAAGAAAAGATTTTCATTTGCCGTAAATCCGTGTAAAGCCTTGTGCACACAGTCATCATCATGATTTGCAATAGCGTTTCCCTTTATTGCGATATATGGCTCTCTTCAAATGACATTATTTTGCTTTCCAGAGAAGAGCAAATTTATTGCACACGACGGGTGGCATTTAACTACACACCACATCATACTGGTCTAGTGTGGTCGAATGAAATGCATGGAATGTTTGAGTTTGAGAACGCAAGTGTCCACTACTACTACTACTACTGCAAAACCCTCTCAGTTTGAGTGTGCATTATGCAAACAAAAGCATAACTGACATTTTTTTTCAACGTCTGTTCACAACGTCAAAAAAAAATACATACATCGGAAAGAAAAAAAGGACATTAAATTTTTCACAACGTTTCCCTTCATACGTTTCAATTATATTACAGCTATCGATTTTCTATCAAAATTCTTACTTACTACCCCGACACCAAATAATGATGTTTCGTTTTGTCCAACAAGGAAGAAAAATTTACAAAAAGAAACTACTTGAAATATATGCACAAATAAGTTTAACATGTAGACAAGCATGCATACGTTTTTTTCCACAAAAATAATTAAAACCTATAAAACCTATAAAAAGGTGTTAAAAAAGTGACGCAGTGACTATTTACTATACTACACACTTATCTGACTGCTGATGGGTAAAGAAATTCAAAGAAGCACAAAAGGAGAGCTCACTGTCGTTTAGATCAACCTTTGATGAACTTGTGTGTGTATTACACACGTTACTCTGCTCACTTTATTCTAACCTTTTTTTTCTTCTCCCTCTGTGCACAGAGACCCTCTATGCCTACTTTCTTTTCTCAATTGAAAAAAAATGCTCTCGTGTTTGTTGTTGTAAGCCCGTATTAATCTACTAAAAACGTAAATAGTTGATGAGTCCATTGGCAAGAGAGAGAAAAAAAAACTTTTCCTTCTTTTCTCTTCATGCCGTCGTCGCCACTACTTTACAGGCCCATTCTGTCGTTATTTTTTATGCTATCAACAGGAGCACATCAGAAAATAGAAAAAAAAACCAGGTTGTCTGAAGTAGTTCGTTGGTACACAATGCAATACAGTAGCAGTAGTAGTAGTACTCGACAACACATAATATAAAGAAAAGCTTGTTGTAGGAGGAGGGAGCAAACTTTTTATTTTTTTTCTTGCTGGATAAAAAATGAGAAAAGTTGCTCTCTGAAATATACAAATAGAGGATTGCTTGTCTAATAGGCTTGTAATAAAGGCAAAAAAGTTTTTTTCCTGCAAAAAGAAAAAAATGTTTATTCTGAAAGGTATTTTTTCCTTTCCTTAAAAAGTTTCATCATTCACCCCTGCAGTTAGTTTACGTTTGCGTGTGTATCCCTTTCACCGCTCTAATAATCATAATAATGCAGCAGCAAGTTTAAGTATAAACGGCAATCGCAAAACTTGGTATTATTGACAATGACCATCATCATCATAATCCTCCGTTTAGTTAGAGTTGCGATCGCGATACGGAGTAAAACCGCATGGGTACAAAAAGCATGCTCGTGTATAAAGCAGCAATAGTTTTAGTGTAACAGCAGCAGCAGCTACAGAAAAACAATTTACGGCATGACCAAATTGTTGCTGCTTCTGTCGTTGACATATTAGGTAGATTTTCCCTTTTACCTATACACTACTCAATTCCAAAATGAAATAGATAGCCTTTTTGTTCTTTACACCGCTTGCTGAGCCGCATAGCTTTACATTGTACGTGGGAAACAAACATTTAGAGACCGTATCATAATGAAACGTCATTCAAAAACCAAAAAGCGATTATTAATGCAAAGGATTCTTGATGCTTAGAGAGACGGTACTCACCTGGTATATTTATTTTATAGATTGACAGCACGTGATTAGTACACGTCACTTGATATCTTGATGGAGTATTATTATACAGCGAAGCACACACACACACACACACACAAACAGACACACACAGAGAGAAACACTAGTTGTTAAATTGCTTTTCTACATCCAACTTACTAGATTTTTAGCAGATAATAATTACCTGTTGTCTGACTTATCAGTTTTATTTTGACAAGTGGGCTGTGGCTAGAACACTTTTCGGTTCGGTAAAAAAAACAATCCAGATAATTCGACAAAGAAGGATCACGGAAAGTAAAAGAGAGTGTATCCGTGTGTGCCACGCTAGCTAAAGCAAATTGACTTTCCCACCACCACCGCCACCAACAACATCCTGCGTCGTTTTATTAAGTTTCCACGGTAAGAATAATAAATGAGATGGTTGAAGTCTGCTGCTGCTGTTACTGTTTCTACAACCACATCTTCAAGACGTTGTACACACACACAGCAGCTGCTTCTACTACTACTACTACTTCTCTGGTGACAACGGGCAGCTTAAAATATTCAGTAACTTTCACCCATTACACCTTAATTTAGGTGGACAAGAAAGCACTCGTGGAATTGTCGGGGATGTGGTGGTACAACCCAAAAAAAATGCAATGATCAGTCAGTTCCCAGAGAACAAACCGTTTGTTTGACTAACTTTCATCAACTGTGAATTCTTGACGAAGTGGCAAGCGCATTTTTATATATCAGCAGAAGCAGCAGCTGCAGAGCAATAGCAAATGCTAGTGCATGATGTTGCGTGTGTTTTTCTCTCTTCTTCTTCTTCTTCCTCTGCTCTCAGCTCCTCTGCCGCTACTTCTACTTCCATTCACAGTCAGGAATGGAATGCAAATGCCAAGATTCCCCGTTCTGAGGTTGAGAGTCACTCCAACACTGAACCAAACCTCTTTATTTCTCCTTTCCTTTCAACTGAACGTGTGCTTTAGCGCGTTTCTATCACCATTCACCAGCTAAAAAAATCCCAAAAAGCGATTGTAACGCAATAGGAGGCTCATCATCAGAAAAAAAGAAGAAGCTCAGTGAGTAGTAGAGCCAACAACACACAGACTCTTTGCTTTGCCTGCAGCAAAAAAAGAGAGGATTCTTCTTCAATGCGCCTTTCTTTGGTGTGAGGACGTGTGAGAATAAAATACGTTTTACACACACACTACCACCACCACCACCACATTCATATAAACTGTTGATGATGATGATGATAATACTATAATGCAAAAGGGTTTATCACACGTTATATAATAATTTGCAGTACAAAATGTTGCCCATATTTAATGCACCCAGTTTTTTTTCAAAAAATAAAAATAAACACTTGATTCTGTATTAGTATTAAAAATACAGGCTTGTGTACACAAAAAGTGATTCACAAATCAATCGAACAAAACTAAAATATCGAGACATTCAAAAGGGACGTGTGTGTGTACAAAAGAAAAGAACCTGTAGTAATGCAAAAATTCGCTTGAAGGAGACTTTTCCTTTTCTCTCTCTATCTCGTCTTACCCAAAAAAGGGAAAAAGAAATCAACTGCAGCACCATACCAGCAGGAAAAACTACATATCGCGTTCCACATAAAGTCACCACGAACAGAAGGAAACACAAATAGCAACACAGAAGAAGAAGAAGAAGAAAAAGGCTTGAAGCAAAATAAGAACCCCAAAAAGTCTCGGGTTTCGGGTATATAAAAGGGAAAAGATAGTTGCTACTGCTGGTGGTGCTGACTGATGCGATTCTATTCTTTCGTGTGTCACTAGTAGTACTCTTTTTCCCCTTTTCTTGCTACTGCTACTAGTATTATAATAAAAAAAACTGTAGTTCTCTTTTAAAAACGAGAGATTATTCTTGATGGCAAAATGGAATAGTAGTAGTAACAGTAGTAGTGGGCCCTTTTCCCCCTCTACACCCTATTTCATTTTATAATGCTATCAAAAACCTGTGTAGTAGTTTTTTTTTGTCTTTGTTTTGTATATCGCTTGTCTTCTCTGCTGACAATATATATACGATGCTTAGCTGCGTTTGTGTTTTTTCTCTGTAATAAAGCCGATGAGATACTCCTCCACCACCACCACCACTACCACACGCTAGTGTGCTTCTGTGAAAGCGAACTTTTCCCCAACTTTCTTTTGTACACATAAGAGCTATAGAGAAGAAACAAGGAAAAAAATAGAGTTGCTTCTTTTCTGCACGATACATGATACTCAACAGACCTCCATGTGTGTGTGTGTGTCTGTGTGTATGTGTATTGGCTCAATGAGAGAAATTGTATAACCTTCAAAAAAAAACAAGTATTTCAACCTGATAATGTAAGGTAGCACCAAAAGTTGTGGGAGTATCAAACGCCAAGTTTACTACTCGATACGTCCGACGAATAAGTAGTACACGCAAAAGAGAAGAAGAACTCCTCCAACTAGTTCGACTTTAACTTTCACTTTTTTTCTTTCTTTCTTTCTTTCAGAGAGTAGCAATATTTGCACTTTCCCAAGAAGCCCATATGTAGGAGAAGCACTTGTCTTGCATTTTAAATGAAAACATTGATGCGTGTATATGTATGTGTGCAGTGTTTGAATTACTCCACAAAAACCTTTATTCCTTTTACCACCGCTGGCGAACTCTGTGACCATGATGGATAATATGTATATATATACTCAACATATTATGCATCTCATCAGACACCACGTTTCACCAAAATCAACCAAGGACTCGTTCATTCTCACCAAAAAGAAATCCAAAGAATATTTTAGACTTGCTAAAAGTAAGAGTAAAGAGAAAGGGACAGATGAAAGTAAAAGAGAAAGGAGTACTCAAGTGGCACGTTGGTTTGCTGTGGTACAAGTGGCAGTGGTGGTGGTGGTGGTTGTAGCGGTACGCTTTCACTCAATATACACACTTACATAAGAAGAGTGGCATAATACGGTATGAAATATTGTGAATCCCCGTTTTTCTATTCATATGGTAGCTATACTCAAAGCGTTTGTTTTTTCCTTGAGTAGTGTGAGAAGTGGAGTGATGGAGAGAGAGAGAGAGAGAGTAAAGCATATTTCTGTCTTTACTCTCTAAAGGCATTGGTATGCAAGATAGGGTTGTTCTCAATGGCTATTTTCTTTCTCTCTTTGTACTTTCTTAACTTATACAGAGAAGAACATTATGGGAGCAGACGAAGAAGGAGGAGAAGGACTACTTGCTGCTTTGAATATATGTTTTCTTTGTTTCTTTTGGGACAAAGTCAAATAGCAACAGAAGCAAAAAAAGAAAACTGGAAAGCGAGTTGGGAAGATTCACTCAAAAAAGTTTAACCAATCTGAAACTTTTCTGAAAGATTTTCAACTTTTTTTTATGCCAAAGTTCGATTTCGTAAAAATCTGACATTGCAATGGAGAAATGAAGAAAGAAAGGGAATGAAGTAGGTATAAACTTGTAGTACAATAGCTTTACAAAAAAATATATACATATCTCGGACAATTTCCCATTGGCAAATTTATACAAGATCAGCAATCCTAACCCACCAAAAAAAGAAAGAAACTTTGGAGGAATATCTTTATCTCATTCCATAAAAACGACTTTGCCATTCCATCCCATCCATTCACGAGTGTTAAGCTAACTAACACTGCTCGTTGAGTAAAGAAAAAAGCGCCTCATTCCAGTTCCTCCCGCTTCCTTAAACACACATACACGCGCTCAAAAAAAACGATTATAAAGCGTAAATGCAAGGAAGCATGTCTGGAAAGCTAAAAGCCTTATCGAACGGTTAAGCATCCTCCCATATTCCTCTACTACTGCCGCTCCTTTTACCCTTTTTTTATGAGCCTAGACACTCAAGTGCACTTCCCAGTTTTCATACCCTAATTTTCCAACACTTTCCATTCCTTGCCCGTTGTTCATTATCATGATTATTCGTTACATTATGCATTTAAAAATATTATATTCTCTACTTCAATTTCACCGCATCTCCTTTAAAGAACGTGACAGCAGCAGTGTACAGACAAGACAGCCAAAAAATAAAAAGAAGACGACTCATCCACACACGTTTGTCCCAGAAGAAACAGATAATAGGAAGAAATACAAGACAGCTAATACGAGAAACAAATTCGCTAGCAGCACAAGTTTGCCCTGTCTTTCAAAAAACGTCTGCTACTACCACTACTCCTACTTTTCACGTTCCGGCAGAAAACGAAATACACACACACACACACTATCACCAACTAACTCCATGTAACTTATTATTACCTCTTTTTTTCCAAGGTGTTTTTGTGTACACACTTTGCCAGATAACCAGAAGAAATGAAAAGAGCAGAAAATATATATACACGGAAAAAAATAAACTATTCTTTGCTTCTTCTTCTTCAAAAACACATCAAATTTACGATAGTATACGTAACATCAACGTGTATAAGGTAAATATAAACATTAAACATGCATAACGATCATACTTTGTTATTGTGCATATACACGTCATAAACATGAACACATCCAATATAATATGTATATATCACTCCGGTACTTTTTTATATTCTTTACGACATTTAAATTTCATCATCCTACTCCATCTCATCTTCCGCTGATATAATAATGCTGTACAATCCGTTTGGTCTTTTCTTTACAATTCTCTTCCTATCAAAATATCCTTTATCCATCCAACTCAAGTCTCTCTTTTCTTGGCACGTTACTTCAAGCCAGCCAGCCCATCACACACTCTCTAAAACTTCTCTCAAGATGATGTGCATGGGAATCGGAGAGCTAGGCAGACTTGACTGACAAGTGAATATTATAAAAGCCTTGTGCACATTTTCCCTCTGTATTTATATGTAGGTCAAAATACGAAGGAAAAGAGTGGGAGCAGTACAAGAAAACCTTATAAAGTTGACACAAGCTGATTTTCCTCAGCTGCTATTGCTCCAGTCTCTTCTATCCAACTTGACTATATCACATCCGGAGAAACCTCACAAACACGTAAAGGCATTTTCCGGTTGCTTTTCCTCTTAAACCACTACTACTACTACACACATAAAAACGATTGTATAGCAAACTGAGGGAAGAATTGGAAAGCTTTTTTTTCTTGGGATTTGGCAAAATAGGCAGCAGTAAACTCTATATCCTACACTACTCTCTCTCTCTCTCGTCACTGCTGCCGGACTTAACTTTATGCTAGGAGGACACATGCGAGCAAACACCACTACTACCGTTTATCTGAAAGTCCAATTTTTTTCCCACGATACGTACACATCACACAACACACACACACACCAAGCCACTGTTATTTGCTGATCTGAATCAACTAGAAAACTACAAAGGAGGATGATGGTGTACGATACACAGTTGACTTTTTTTTATCTTGAAAAGAGTGAAAGTTTCCGGGCTCCAGAAACGTGAGTCTGATTGTGAGTCTCTTTTTCAGTTTGATTGTGAATACTACACACAGCAGGTATGCATGTATGTATTTATAGTATTCAACGCGTTCATCCATTCAAAGAATCCAACTTTTTTCTTCTCTTCTTCTTCTTTATCTTGGCAAAAAAGAAGATTCGTTCAAGAATTTTAATATGTGCAGTCAGAGGAAAATAAATCTGTGTAAGTACTACTACTTGAAATATATAACCTTGTGAAAGGAAGACAGGCTGAATGGATGAGAAGAAGAAGAAGGGAAAAAAATGAAAAGGATTTTTGTTGCTGCTGTTTTCTCATATCTGAATAGAAAAACACTCGGTTGTGTTTAATCAACCACACACTATTCAAACAGGCTTGTTTAATGAAATCGCAAGCAATAGGGAAACGAACCCAATCAGTAGAAATTCTCATCTTGTTCTTCAGGAGCGAAGATAAAAAAAATACCAATGATCTCCCTGTGTGCATCGAAATCACACAACACACATGATGCAATATAGTATAAAACAGTGGCAGCAGCAATTGGTTGTGACTGTAGCAAATAAACTTTTCTTGGCACTGAAATCTCTTTTCGTTCTGTTCGTTCGTACAATATGTACATGCATATACATACATACTCTTCTTTTTTTGCTGCATATTTTACAACACACTATAAAAAAACTTACCGTTCACATATCTATTTGCAGATCGAGTTTTACGATCAACATGATATAATTTTCTTCAACTTTTACTACGATTCTTAAAGTTTCGTAAAAACATCTAGAGAAGATACCTACTAAACGAGATCATAAAGACAAAACTATAATTCCCGTCTGTTCAAATTGGAATATTACCGTACTCCAGTTTTTGTTCTTCACCGCTTCCTGTTTGCTGCTGGTGTCATTATACAACACACCCACCACCACCACCACCCGTCACCGTCAATACCCTTACAACTCGTCCATTATTTCGGTTGCATTCTTTATTTCTTTTGTGGGTCATGCCAATTGACTTTTGCGGAAATGAGCCGCTTGTTTCTCCAGAGAAAACGTAACAACTCGATTGCGATACACATACACACACAGAAACAAGACACACCGAGTATACATAGTTATCGTCAGTGTAATCGAGCCAAAATGTAGTGGTGCAGTAGTAACTTATGTACATACCTATACACAAGTATGCACATATTTTCATCAGTTTCTCATGCGAATTTCATGAAGCCATAATTTTATTATATTACTTACGCCATCCTTGCAGCAAAAAAAAATAAAATAAAAGAAAGAGATCTTCATAAAAAAATCGCATCACTACACACACACACACGGAGACAACCACAGCTACTAAAGCAAATCATCACTCAACCCCAAACAGCCATTTCATTTCAGCCTGCTCCTAAAACACATAACTTTCAATAGCTCAACAAACATCATCCCATGTAACTCACTTGGTTCACTCACATTCCCCAAGAAACTTTAGACGCTCCCAATATATTCTCAAATGGTCGCTTGAGAAAGGAAAAAGGTATAAAAAATATATGCACATTTCCATATACGTACGAATACAAGTACATACTCAAATCATCATACCTACACTTTTTTACATGCCACTTTTTTATACTTGTTTTCTCCCACTACCCAAGAATCTACTATCATGCATATATAATCATGATTTCTTTAAAAAAACTCTGCATACTACTTCATCGTAAAGCTTCCATTCATCCTTTCAAAATCTGTGAGCTAAAAAAGACATAAAAAAAATCCGTCCATCATACATTTACATTACACATGTGTGTTTGTGTGTAGACACACACAAAACAGAGAGCACATACCACCACCAGCACCAAACTGCTGCTGACAAGTGAGAAGAGTGGAACAAGACGCTCCCAATATGTACCCCAATTACCAAACATCCTCCGGATAAACTTGAGAAACGCTAGCTACTACTGATTCAAACCATATCCTTCCATTTTCTCTCCTTGAACACATTCCAGTTAGTACAGAGAAACGATGCACATGTGTAACTCCCATCCATATCAAAAAAAAAACTTTTTCCCTTTGACCTTTTACACTCGAGTAAAGGGGCAACTTAAACCTACATGCATTAAACTATCATTTAGAACGAGTAAAGCCATTATAACGATCATATAACAGCAGCAGCAGCAACAGCAGCGTCAGCTTCAGCACCACTGATTCACGTCCCATTCACAAAAGACTTTCTCCAGAGAGGCGCAGCATCATAATCATCATCAGCATCCGGCCTCCAAAAAAAATATCATGCTACGACGACCCAAGCTACTCATCTAACTCGCAAAACCTCTTTTTTTTCTCTCTCTCTCGCTGGCTCTTACTAATTCCAATCTGCTTGGAATATATGTAACGAATATGTGTATTTTTTATACCTTACACAAAACACTCTCTCTCTGTGCTCTGCAATGTTGCTGCTGCTCTCTTGTACTCATCTCTTCATCACCGTTACTCTCTCACCAGACTGAACTGAAATGCACTCTCTTTTCTGAATTAGTCTGGCTAACTCCCACTCTATCTAGTATGCTTTGTTCGTGTAATAGCTGTACTAGAGCAAAAGAAGAAAAGAAGCGCTCAATGAATACAGCAATACACATACACACGCAGGGAGACATGTAATGCATTTTTTTGAAAAAAAAATTGGTGCTGAAAGCTTCTCAAAAAAAAGAGAAAAAAGTTTATAAGAGTCCGTAAAAATATCATTCAAGTGTTTTTTTCTCTCGTTTCACTCAAAGAGCTTTTAAATGGATAGACCATACTGATCTGACGTATGAGGTTGCTACTATTCATCATCATGATGATGATGTACCGTTACAAATAACGACATTCCATCACATTGACAAAACAACATGGGTTTTCTTGTTCTCTTTTGTATGAGAGGTGGCTTTCTAGT